>OOFB01028864.1:7527-17527 GCA_900323305.1 Trachyrincus murrayi
GTTTTGAAGAGCCTTTTTCATCTGAGCCACTTTCCAACACAAAGTCACGCCCTTGCATGTGACTATAGGTGCGTTGAACGTGTGTGTATCTGTGTTTGGGAGTGTGTTAGATATACTTTATATATACCTATGTTAGCTATACATGTGTGTATCTGTCTATGGGTGCGTTAGATATGTATGTGTTTGTCTATGGGTGCGTTAGATATGTATGTCTGTCTATGGGTGCGTTAGATATGTATGTGTTTGTCTATGGGTGCGTTAGATATGTATGTCTGTCTATGGCTGCGTTAGATATGCGTGTGTCTGTCTGTCTATGTGTGTTAGATATGTATGTGTCTGTGGGTGCGTTAGATATGTATGTGTTTGTCTATGGGTGCGTTAGATATGTATGTGTCTGGGTGCGTTAGATATGTATGTGTCTGTGTACAGGTGATGGCGCCCACCAAGATGAAGCTGCGTGTGCGTCGGCGAGAGAGCAGAGCAGCGACGGGGGAGCGGGCGGCAGAGGAGGAGGAGGTGGGTGGAGGAGGAGGAGTCCAGGGGAGCAGCAGTAAGAAGCCCCCCTCCCCTCCCGCGGTGTCGGGGGACGAGGAGGCGTCCCCGGACTCAAAGTGTCCCATCTGTCTGGACCGCTTCAACAACCTGGCCTACCTGGACCGCTGCCTCCACCGCTTCTGCTTCCCCTGCATCCAGGAGTGGTCCCACAACAAGGCAGAGTGTCCCCTCTGCAAGCAGGCCTTCACCTCCATCCTCCACTCGGTCCGTTCCCACGACGACTTCAAGGAGTACACACTGAGACCCCCGCCCCCTAGCAACGGCAGCCTGGCCGCCACGGTCGCCATGGTGGCCGCCTTCGCCACGGCAACCGCTGCAGCCGCCATGGGCGAGGAGGAGCCTCCGCAGAGGAGGAGGAGGAGGAGGAGGGGGGGGGAGCTGGAGTCTGGTGGTGGGGGGGCCAGGAGGAGAGAGAGAGGAGGAGGGAGGGCGGGGGGGAGTCGGGCCAGAGAGAGACGGAGAGAGGAGGAGTCGGGTCTCCTCCCTCCCGCGCCTCCTCTCCCCTCGATGGCTCCCTCCTCCCCAGACTCCCCGCGGCTCGGGGGGGAGGAGGTGAGGCAAGAGGAGCTAGGGGACCGGGGGGTTCTGTTTGAAGGGCTGGCCGGTCTGGGCGGGGCGGTCGGCCCCGTCGCCCCTGGTGACCGTTCGGCCCGGCGTCTGATGAGTCGTCTGGCGGCAAGGAGGCGCGTGCAGCAGGGGGGAGGACCTCCGCGCCGCCTGCGGGAGCGGGAGATGCTGGCGTTCCGCCGGGCGCTGTACCGTAGCGGCGTGCGCGCCCTGCAGGGTAACCAGGGGCAACCGCAGCGGGACGTGTCGGCCGAGGGCTTCGTGAGGAGCCCCGGTCAGCTGGGCCGGCTGCGACCCTGGCTGCGGAGGGAGCTGACGGTGCTGTACGGCGCCCACGGCTCCCTGGTGGACATTGTCCAGCGCATCATCACCTCCCGCATCACGCGGCACGGCCTGGAGAACACGCATGGCCTGGAGGATGAGCTCCGCCCCTTCCTGTTGGCCCGCACCCAGCACTTCCTGCATGAGTTGGCCAGCTTCGCGCGCTCGGCCCTCAGCATGGAGCGCTACGACGCACAGGCCATCTACGAACCCCTGGGCCCCGCTCCCTCGTCCTCCCCGACCAACCGGCTCAGCAGCTCCGCCCACAGCTCCGTCATCGCCATCTCAGAAGGGGAGGAGCCGATGGACCAGACGGGAAGCCTCCTCAGCCAATCCACATGGGACGAGGACACCCCCGGCCCCTCCTACTCTACCGCCGAGCCCGCCCCTTCCTCAGCGCCGCCCTCTCCCAGCCCCGTGGCACGGGAGCCGGCCAATCAGGCGTCAGCGGGGGCAGGTGCGGAGGAGGAGTGTCTGATCGTGGGCTACGTGAAACCCATGGCGGAGCGCACACCTGAGCTGGTCCAGCTCTCCTCAGACACAGAGGAGGAGCAGCAGCAGGAGAAACCCGAGGAGGAGGAGGAGGACAAGAAAGAGCAGGTGCTCCCTCCGCTCCCTTTCCTCCACCCCTCCATCCTCCCCTCCCTGACTGAAGTCGCCACGCCCCCCTCCTCCTCAAGTACAGAGAGACACACGCACCCTCCCCCCGCCTCGCGCTCCGGGTCTCTCCCACACGCCTGGTCCTGCAGCTCTGACTCGCCTTGTGAGCAGGAGAGAGAGAGCAGGCTCCTCCCACACACCCCTGGGGGTTGGGAGGGAGGGAGGAGGAGGAAGAAGAGGAGGAGGAGTGGAGAGAGAGAGGAAGGGAGCAGCGGAGGGCGAGAAAGAGAGCAATGCAATGCAACGTTCTATCCTTCCATATATTCCGGACTGGACTTTCCTCGTTCCCACTCCTCCAGCAGCTCTCTACCTCGCTCGCCCTCTAGCCCCGATGCCTCCCCCTGGGAGAACCCCCCCTCCCGCCGCCCCACGCCCCCCTCCTCCTCCTCCCCCTGCCCCCCCGAACGCCACGGCGACAAGCCCGGGGGCAAGAGGAAGTACAAGAGCCGACACCTGGACGAGGACGAAGACCCCACCTGGAGACCTGGCTCTGGCCGCCGCAGAGACGCACACAAGGAGAGAGGAGGAGGAGAGAAGAGAGCAGAGAAGAGAGGGAGAGAGCGGGGAAGGAGGAGAGAGAGGGAGAGAAGAAGAGACGCCCACAAGCACAACAGTGTTTGTGAAGACCAGAGGTAAGACCACTCTGATGATGCGATGGTTACCTGTACAGCACCTCCAGGTGATGTACAGGTGATGGTTACCTGTACAGGTGATGTACAGGTGATGGTTACCTGTACAGGACCTCCGGGTGATGTTACCTGTACAGGACCTCCGGGTGATGGTTACCTGTACAGGTGATGTACAGGTGATGGTCTGTACAGGACCTCCGGGTGATGGTGATGGTTCTCTTCTCTCTGCTCCCCAGCAGCAGCAGCAGTAGTCGGGGGGATGGTGGCCACCGAAGCCCCAGCGTGGAGATCATCTACGAGGGGAAGGTGGGGTCTGGGAACAAACGACGGAAGAAGAGACGCCACCACAGGAAGCATCAACACGACAGGTAGGGTGGGGCACACTCTGATGACATCATCACCATGTTGACGTGTTTGTGACAACAGACGGAGGGAGGGAGAGAGATGGAGGGACAGACAGACAGAGACAGGCCGGCAGTGGATGAGAACCTTGCAGTGTCTGTCATAATGTGTTCTTGCGTTTTGTCTCTCAGCTCTCCCGTGGTCATCACCATCGACAGCAACAGTAGTCCCGACGACGGTAGCCACGGCAACCGCCTCCCCATGTTCTCCGACCTCGGCAACCGACAGCCAATAGACTTCTCCGTCTCCGACCTCCCCTCTCTGCCATTGGTGGAGCCAGGCGGACTGGGCGGCGGCCTAGGAGCCCACATCGGCGAGCTTCCTGTCCACATCCTAGCCAGAGGATCTGATTGGTCGGACACGGAGCCCAACAACCAATCAAAGACCTCAGATGTGCTGGCTGTTGATATCAGCGATGATGATGACGACGACAAGCGAGAGAGAGAGAGTCTGGGGGAGAAGAGGAAGACAGAAGAGGAGAGAGGGACGAGCGACGGAGAGGGAGACGAGAACCATCTCCTAGCAACGATCCTGGACGAGATCGCCCAGCTGACCCCTGGGGGTCGGGGCCAGAACTCACACACCCCCCATCTCTGGCCTGGGACGAAGAAGAGGAGTCTGGAGGAGGTAGAGGAGAGCAGTGACCTCACCGCCCTCTCTACCTCCTCCCCTGCAGATCTAGCACACGCTTCGGAGACACGCCCCCGTGTTGAGACACGCCCACTACAATGGACACGCCCATTATATGATCCAGGCCCCTTCCCAGAGACACGTCTCCTCGATGGGACACGCCCCCTCAAATGGAACCACCCACTCCGGGAGACACGCCCACCCAGCGAGACATGCCCGCTAGAATGGAGCTGCCCCGTCTCAGAGACACGTCCCCTCTACAAGCCACGCCCCCTTAGTGACCCCCGCCGACTTGAATGGACCCACCCACCCACTCTGCCATGCCCCCTCAACAAGCCACGCCCACTTGAGTGGACTCTGCCACTCAATGAGATGGCCCACAAAAAGGAAACGGCAGCCGATCAGACCTTGTCACTTCCTGTTTGTTCATCAAACACGCCCCCTCTGTCTTCCTCTGCTGAAGCCCCACCCCCTGGCATGACATATAACGGTGACACCTTGACAGCTACGCCCCACCCAGACCGGGAGAGCTCTGCCTCCCCTTCGTTTAGCCCCGCCTCCCCGACCTCCCTCTCATAGCATGACCTCTGACCCCGAGCAGGGGCGTTTGAAACCTCAGCTTCCTGTTGGGCCGGCGTGTGTGTCTGGTGCTGCCACGCGCACACACATTACTGACTTCCATGTTCAAACTGACCAATGAGGAGTTTTATATGAATGACCACTTTTCATGCATACACAATGGTATGTGTGAAATCTGGTCCGCTATAATGATGTTTGTTTTTTCAGAATAAATGTTAAAGAATCATACTGTCTCTTTGTCTGCATCTTTATCTCTATCATCTAAAAAGTATAGATTTCAAATATCATGTCCATATATTAAATATTGTATTATGTAGGTCTATATTTATATATGTACATATTAATGCATTTATATATAGTGTATGTATAAACACAGATGTAGTCCATGTGGTTGACCATCAGGGGGAACCAAACACTTGCATCACTCCACTCTACGTCGTCGTATCCTAAAGGGCTTCTTTCGTTAGTTCCAAGTTGGGGAATCAAAAGTTTCTTCTCAATGCATATAGTGTATAATTATTAAAATACATGTTCCCGGCTGTTTCGGCACAGAGTTGCCCATTGGTGGGGGCAGGTGTGTTTCCTGGAGCTGAGTCTGTCTCAGTCACTCTGGCAGGTGTGGTGGCGGGAGGGTGAATTCATATCTGTGATGCACCTCGTGAGGGAGTGAGAGTTAACGTCTTGCTCGGGTCTGCAGGCAGACCGCAGACTTGCTGCTCTATTCTGACTCCCTGTTTTCTTCTCTCACCTGTCCTTCATTCTCCCCTCCTCCTCACCCCTCATCTCCCCTCCGTTATCCCCCTCTTTCTCCTGTATCTCCTCTCTCCTCCCTCCCCTCTCCTCTTCCTCTCTCCCCTCTCTCTCCTCTCCTCCTCCTCTCCCCTCTCCTCTCTCATCTCTCCTCTCCATCAGGAGGAAACAGAACATAATGAGTCTCTAGAGGTTTTGGAGGGAGAGAGGGAGGGGGAGAGAGGGAGGGAGGCGGGGGCGTGAGAAAAAGGAGGCCCTAGAGAGCGAGAGGTCTGGTGTTTCCACACTAATTAAGACAATCAGGGTCTAATTAAATGGCTATTACACGCACACACACACACACACACACACACACACACACACACACACACAGGGTTGGTTACTATGATTTGTAGAAGAAGGCAGATGGACAGAATGGGGAGAAGAGAGAACCACAGTTCCAAGATGGCAGCCCTCCTTCTCACCGTCTCTGTCTATCACTCTCACATTCTCTTATCCCTCTCTGTTTCTCTCTCTCCCCTTGTCTCTTCCTTCCTCCGTCTCATCCTCCCCCCTCTCTCTCTGCTGCTGTATTTCAGATATGAATAATCTCTCTCTCTGTCATGGAAATCAGAGATGAACAGGAAGCATAGGCTCCACCCACCTTCCACAACACCAGCTTCCATTGTTACCGCTGTTGCCAGGCAACACGGCAGGGTCGTCATGGAGAGAGGGAGGTAGTAGGTACTCTCTCTCTCTGCTGTCTGATGGATACACACACGCACGCACGCACGCACACACACACACACACACACACACACACACACACACACACATAGAGGTGCCATCTTTGATGCATGCACACAAAAACATTTTAATGGCTGCTCTACCTTTCTCTGCCTCACACACACACAGCTCTGGAAGATTCAAGGCTCTGAGTATTCTATGATGCAATCATCAGACACTTTGTTTACATTCTCTCCCTCTCACTCTCTCACTCTCGCTGTCTCTCCCTATCTCTTTCTCTATCTCTCTCGCTCTGTCTCTCACTCTCCCTATGTCTCTCTCTCCCTATCTCTATCTCCCTGTCTCTCTCCCTATCTCTCTCTTTCCATCTCTCCCTTCCTCCCTCTCTTTCCATCTCTCCCTCTCTCTCCATCTCTCCTTCCCTCTCTCTCTTTCCATCTCTCCCTCGCTCTATCTCTTGATCTGTCTCTCATCCATCTCTCTGTCCATCCTTCTCAGTCACTCCGTCTCCCTCTATCGCTCTCTATACATTTCTATCCCTCTCTCTAACTCTTCTCATCTCTCTCTCAATTCATTTCAATTTGCTTTATTGGCATGGATGATGATGAAGAAACACTATTGCCAAAGCATTTGGCAAACATAACAAAACAACAAATAGTTACAAATATATTAGTGATAATATCAAATGAACAACAATAACAATGAATACATTATGAATCCCAAATGAGTTGGTAGTCAAATCAAACCTCTTATGGTGTGAATAGAATCAATGTATCTAGCAGCCAGTGCTACACATCACACTGATAGGACAGTTCCTGAGAGCAGGGAAGTTGTATGAATTCTGGATATATATGATAAAGTAATGATGTCTTTCCTCATATCTCTTACATTGCAGTAGGAGGTGAGCGTCTGTCTCAGTCTCCTGGGGACAGAGTGGTCAGGGTAGGCGGGTCTGCCAGTGACGGCCTGGCTCCATGGCCTGGCTGTGGCCACTGAGCCTGTACATTGGCAGGGATTTCCTCAGTTTTCTATCGGTGGCAGTGGACAGATATTCTGCCGCTGTGTAGTCTCGATTTAGGGTGAGATAGAATTGTCTTTTTGTTTAGTGATAACTTGGTAGGGCTGAATTGTCTGAGGGCCGAAGCCCTGATGGTCCCGGGCAAAGCCAGGGCTGTCCTGAAGCCCTGATGGTCCCGGGCAGAGCCAGGGCTGTCCTGAAGCCCTGATGGTCCCGGGCAGAGCTTCTGAATCAGCTGGCAGAGGGACTCTTAACCTTTAACCTCTTACTCTGTCTCTCTCTGTCTCTGTCTATCTCTCTCTCTCTGTTTCTCTCTCTCTGTCTCTCTCTCGCTCGCTCTCTCTCTCTCACTCTCTCTCTCTCTCTCTCTCTGACACACAAAGATCTTAAAGATGTTTTATTCAAATCTTTACATGAAGAAAACTGCTCCCTCCTCCTCCTCCCATCGTGTGTGTGTGTTTCAGGTGTGCGTGAATAAAGTCTGGGATGGTACAGAACACAGGGAGGAGTCCTGCCTGGTTGCCTAGTAACCAGGGAGTGGTGATGTAACCGACGACAACACTGAGCCGTTCAACACAACTTTCTGGCAGTTTATTTGAACTTTGTTTTTTATTCTGAGACATATTTCTGTAACACTATCGTCCCGTTACCATGGCGATGAGGTTACCGTGGTGACAAGGTTTCCATAGTGATGAGGTGCCAAACAGATGATGATATGGTCGCAGCCTGCGTCACCATCGTCATCGCCTGTTATGTGTGTGTGTGTGTGTGTGTGTATAAAGTATATGTCCTTGTGTGTAACACAGTGTTTGTATGTATGGTATGTGTGTATTTATGTACCTTTAATTAATGCATGTGTGTGTGTGTGTGTGTTTGAATGTATTTCACAGTTTCCACAGTTTGGACCCCCCCCACCCCAACCCCACCCCTAAAAAATAAGCCCCTCCCCCAAGTTCACCTACAGTGTTTACACAGCGACGACCAATCCAGAGGAGACACGTAATAAGGTTCTCTTGATTGGTCAAGAGCTGCATCTGTGTGTGTGTCAAATCAAAGCGAGTCATCGATCATCGATCAGTCCTTTAGTCGTCAATGTGCATTTTAAACTCTGGCCCAGGAGGTAGACAGTGGGGACACACAACAGTGATGTGGGTATTGTAGTCCTGGAGTAGTTGTAGTTCATTGTTTGGTTCCCAGCAGTCCTTATAAAACTTGGTCCTTGGTGGCTCCACAGAGGTAACCTGGAGTCTTCCGGAGAATAGGAGAGAAGGAGGCTGTTCCACCTGTTTTCACCTGTTAGCTGACGCTCACGTGAAGCGTGGATTAAGCGGGCAGCATATTTCAATAGAAGTTACAAACATTTCATTTTCGTTTTATACCTTGATCACTGAACGTTCCGTGAGAGACGGGAAATCATTTCTGACCAATCACACACAAATGCTCGAATTGCCGTCATCTACAGAGATTTTGGCTAGTAACAAAATCTTGGAGGTGAAAGAAGTGCCGAAAAATACGTTTGTGGAGGTATGCGTTGTAATCTCTTTGTTCTTATGAACTTGCCAAATGTATCTTCCGGAAGAAGTATGCTGCCCACTATATGGGCTATTAGCTATTAGCAATAACGCCAGGCTTTTAGACGAGGTAAAGATCATAGGGATGGACTGAAAGTAAAGCACTGCTAGTCGATTAGCTGTGAATACTTGAATACTGAGAGGCATGAAGAGACAAGTAGCATGGCTAGCCAGCTAGCCAGACTGACTCTGCTCCAACGCTAACCGGTATTCATCTGAACTGCATGGCTAGCTAGATTGTTAGCCATCGTGGGGGTTTGTACTGAGATCTGAATCAGACTTAGTGAACGTTAAGGAAGTCCTGATCCTGGTAACATAGGATTTGTAGTTTGTACAAATTGCATTGGGATTGTAAACAGTCGGTCGTAGTCCAAATATCCTGACTGTAGGACACGTGACGGTGCGCCAACTTCCTGGTTGTCCTCTCTCTGATCTCCCATTGGTGGAGAAGAGGTCCTAGAAGAACCAACGGAACGCCTCGCCGGTGGGGACAGAGGGGGGTCGCTGGGGGGAGAAGGAGAGATTACAATAAACTCCACTTCCCACAAGGCTTCGAGAATCACAGATTAATAATGCTTTTCTGATTGGCTGAGACAATGTCACGCTTACATCAAAGACAAAAAGGAAAAATGAGGCAAGACTGTGAAATTGCATGGAAATCACACACACACACACACACACACATTACACATTATGTTTGTGTTAATGACCACACTTTCGTAAGTATATTGAACTTTGAAGTGTATTGACTTTTTACATTTTACTGGGTATTTACTAGACATTTTTCTTTGCTTTAATTTGTAAACGTTGGCAATGTAAATGTTTATTTTATATGCCAATGAAACTCTTGAATTTAATTACATTTTAAGAGAGCGAGAGAGAGCGAGAGAGACAGAGAGAGACAGAGAGAACGAGAGAGACAGAGAGACAGAGACCGTGTCCGGCCAATCAGTGTTTTCTAACATTGATGTCAATAAACTATTCAATTACATTAACTGTTAACACACACACACACGCACATATGCACACACACACACACACACACACACACACTCACACATTCTGTTACATTCTCTGTTAGTCAGCCAATAATGGAACAAGTGCTTTGAGAGGTGTGTGTGTGTGTGTGTGTGTGTGTGTGTGTGTGTGTGTGTATGCGTGCACTTGTGTATGGTTACGTGTGTGTGTGGTAATGTGTGTGTGTGTGTGTCTGGTAATGTGTGTGTGTGTGGTAATGTGTGTGTGTGTGTGTACCTCCAGTCCTCCAGCCTTCTTCTTCAGCTCTTCACACTTCCTGAACTTACAGATCTGATGACCCGTCTTCCTGTTCCGACAGGAAGAGCACACGCCGCAGTTAATGAGGCGCCTGCACGGCCCGCACCCCCCGCACCGCTTCCTCTTCCTCTTAGCAACTGTCCCCGATGACGAAGCCCCGCCCCCAGCCCCTGCCACCCCCGAGGAGGAGGGGGAGGAGGAGGGGCAGGGGGAGGAGCTAGCTTGCTGCTGGCCGCCCGTCATCTGGAAGGCGCTGCTGGACTCCGAGATCCCGCCCCCTGGCGACCCCATCGCCATGACAATGACCCCGGGCGGCA
>OOFB01028880.1:3588-31602 GCA_900323305.1 Trachyrincus murrayi
TTTTTTGGGGGGGGGGGGGGGGGGGGGGGGGGGGGGTGGAAGAAAAAAAAAAAAAAAAGGGGGGGGGGGGGGGGGGGGGGGGGGGGGGGGGGGGGGGGGGGGGGGGGGGGGGGGGGGGGGGGGGGCTTGTGTCTGTTTGCTGCCTAACATGAATCGGTGAGATTCCCCCTCTCTCTCTCTCTCTCTCTCTCCCTCTCCCCCGCAACCGGCCCACGCCCGTGACGGAGGCACCAGTCCTGCTTTAGTCCCCTCCACGGGAGTCACACGAGTCAGCCAGAGTCAAAAATCCATTAGATGATGATGATGATGTCTTTTTTGTGTTTTCTTTTTCCTAGATGATTTGAACCTTGCGTCTGCCGGTCGGTGTGGATGGACGGCCAAGTCGGGGTGCTTCCTCCGACAAGGCCTCTAATCGGTGTCGTTTCGCTTTGTCCGTTTCAGTCTATGCCACGTAGCTGTATTCGTCCGCCGACGTTTGACTCCTCTCGATGTACTGCTTGTCGATGAGCACCTCGATGCACTTCTTGATCATGCTGATGCTGGGGTTGAACCTGGCTTTGGACTGGTTGATGACCTGCGGACACACAGTGATACACAGTCACGTTATTTCAACACTGGGGTGCTAGCGGTTCAAATGAGTCACGGTTCGTTTCGCGGTTTTTGGTCACGTTTTCGGTTCGGTACGATATAGTTTGTATTCGACCTTTAAATTTGAATGAAAAGTGAAAATAATAATTTCAGGTGTTGTAGTGCTGCTGTTAAATGGCAGACATTTTGCACAGCAAACAAACGGCCGTTTTGTTGTCTGGGGAAAACTTTACACGCAACCTCTTTGGCAGCACACTTTTAAATCTGTAGGTGTTGACAGGAACCGTCCGATGACGGGAGCCAAAAGCGACTGACGTGAATGCAGCAATTACATAGTGATATTGAAGAAACACATTTATTATAACGAATTGGATTGAACAAATTTTAAATAAAAAAACAAACATGCGTTGTTTAAAAATATCGACGTCGATGCATTTTCAGCATCGAAGTCGTCGATGGCGCAGGCGAATCGCGGCAGCCCTAAAACCTAGTCAATAACGGTCTTGATATGGAATTTGCATCGGTCGAAATGCCCTTCTTTGGGAAGTCGACTGTGAAATAGTTGGGATTTAGTAATATGGAAACGAAAAGCAGTCGCTGTACCGCAACAGTGTTCCTTGAGTTGTATAAGGGATCCCTGTGTACATCACAGGTTCCCTGGGGTGCCTGCCAGAGATCCCTTATCTAAAAGCCAGAGATCCCTTATCTAAAAGGCACATCAGGCATGCGGGCCGGGGGAAGCTCTGCAGGAGGGGCAGGCTGGAGAGGGTGTTACATAGACACCAGTGGAACACCAGTGTAATCAACCCAACAGTAAAACAAGGTGACAAAGGATTGACAGTTTCATTAGTATTATGGCGACAGAGACGATATGATCATGGTTTGAACGCAAACAACATTTAAATAAAACGGTCGTGGCATACCAGAGGGGTGCATGGATGGAGGTGTGCAAGTTAGTGTGTGCGTGTGTGTGAACTGGAGCCAACAGCTTGCAGCAAAATGCTTCTTTAAGTGTAGGCATGCTCCGACCTGAATTTCAGATGATCTGGGCCTGAGAGAGTGCGACTGTGTGTTGCATGTGTCTGTGTTTGTTTGTTTAGGTCATTTCCGTCACATTCCTCTGTTGTAGCCAACCTTCGCGTGACTGCCCGGGCAAGTCAACCCATGAGCAGACAATAAAACGTCCCATGTGTATTTATGCCACGTTCCATCTGGATTTCCCCACTTCCACCCACTAGGTGGGTGGAGGTTTCTATTCCCTCCGATGGGGCCCTATTTGATATGCCGGGGACGTATTTGCTGTGCCCGACAATATGTATCCACTCACAACTTGGGAACTCATCGCTCCCTTGCTGAAATGTCACTGGGAAATCATGTTGGATTTTGGTTATTGCAACATTGTGGAAGAGCCTGAATATTATAACACCAATATAAATATGAACAATTAAGGTTTTTAACTTATTGGTTGTCAAGGTCCACATTACCAGTAATACAATTCAGGAAATGATTCCTGAATTGTAGTTTTTGTTCAATACATTTTTCATGACAAATACAGAAAGAAACGGGCGAACTGAAAAATGATTGGTTCAGTATGTCTTTGGTAAACCCATGGAGATATCGGATGTCGTTTTGCCAGGTTTAGCTTCCACTCTAGTGGGCATTGGCCTGTTTTGTTGCTGCTTGTTTGCGTGTCATAGCACACAAGGCTACACAATGGTAGTGCAACAGGGCTTCCACCCACCTCCTGGATGAGGGCGTTGTGTCGGAGCACTTTGCGGGCCTTCATGATTCTCACGATGGCGGCTTGAAGATACATTTTGCGGTCCTCGTCCACGGCACTCCTGGTCTGCTCTATCTCCTGCAGGGCACAGAGAACAAATGACCTCCACACATCAAAACAACAAGATCTCCTGCCACCGCCAGAAGTCTGGAGCCGCACGTTGCCTCTCACCTGCGGCGTGTCCTTCTGCATCGACGTCGTGATCTTGAACTTTGTCCTTTTACTCGTGAAGCTCATATTTAGTGAAAACGTGGACTCGGGTTCAATATCCTCCTGTGAGAAAGAGTTGATTAGCCAATATCACACGAGAGGGAGTGATGTTATACTGAATATCAGCACGGCTGTGATTTGGTAGTAGGTACGAGGCCGCAGGCCGAGTGGCGAAGATAATTATTTGGCTCTGCCAACACAAATAGTTCTGCGACTGGACTGTTGCCAAGCAACACAAACATTTCTCTGCACACAAGCTTGCACACTAGCGTCCTCTCCTGACGACCATTCACAATTTAACTCAAATGTTTTTTGTGGAAATATGTTCATCTTTGCGGTGCAAAGTTTGTTACAATCTAAGATGGATAACAATCGTTAATGTAATTAATGGTTATTAGAACACCTGTAAAGCGGAGTGATACATGTATAGTTAAAAGTCCCTGTGCTGTTATACCCTAAAATGCAAATAACAGCAAAAACACAGGAGGTGGTCCATTAACAAGTCCTCATCACACCCCACACACACACACCTTCTCAGAGTCGTGGGTGAGCATCTTGACGTCCAGCAGGGACTTAATGGTCTTCTGCAGCTCCTTCTCGTTCATCTGGGTGCCGTCCTGCAGCTCCTTGTAGCCCACCGTCTGGCTGTTGTTGAAGGCCAGAAGCACGGCCATCTGGTAGGTCGTCACCATGGCCACGTAGGGCTTGGACAGGTAGTTCATCTTCACCTCGCCTGCAAGCCAGGTGGTTGAGGACATGGTCAATCATTTTCACATTTGTGACGTCACGTTTTGTCATTTTACATTGTTAAATGTAGTAATGTTATATTGTTATTTTGTTCTTGATGTCATTCATTTGTCTCGTGTTTTGTGAATTATACAAATATTCTTCTGTATTCTTTGTATCAGTTGCTACACCTCATTTCAAAACTCCTTTTAATTGACCCTCAACATTTAAAATAAACAGGAAATGGGCAAAACGAGCCTTCAATATATTCCACTATATATATATACTTTATACATTCATCAACACAATCCTGCCGCCTGCTGACGCACATTATCTCAAATAAATTTCCCTTGACGGTCATACATTTTATATGCGGTGCAACAGTTGGAAACCGAATGGAAACAAAAAAACGTGTTACCAAGGTGACAAGAGCCAGTCCAGTGTCAGCCGCTGGAAAACGTCCCCTTGCGTTAGCATCAAATCCCACAGTGAGGCCATGAACGAGCTCGAACTAACATGTTGCCACTGCCTGGCCGTGCTAAACCAAATAGCGTGCGTGCCAAAGTGAGAAGACTGGTCTGCAGGCTAAACCACAGAGAGACAGGGCCCGGGTATTCCTTTCACTCTAGGCATCTAATTTCTGTAGGATTAAGTCCTGAGCCTTTAATTTCCACGTGTGTGTGCACAGACTGTTGGACCGGGGGTATTTTGCGATGAGGAGGGAACGTCGCTGGGCGTACCATTAATGCTCTTGTGTTGTCGCCGAGTCGTTGAAAAGATTTAGGCAAAAATGATCATCCAAGACCAGGTCAAGAATAAAAATATGCTTCTTAAGATGTTATTCTTGTGTATTAAAACGTGCGTGAAAGTGTTTGTGTGTGTGTGTCTTACCTGTGCAGAGATAGTGCAGCCAGGTCAACTTCCTCCCGCTGAAGTGCTGATTATAGAACAACTCAAACTGTGAAGGAAGACAGAAGCACGCATGACATAATGCACCAGGGCATTTATATACCCCCGTGTGGGCGTCAACTACCTGGCGGGGACACCATGTCTGACATGTCTTGTCTGACTGCGTTGGGTCTCCAGAAAGCGCAGACTCACCATCTGTACACTCTTCTCTAGCTCTTGGGGGATGGCGAAGGTGGAGGAGGGGACGTGTGTGAGGGGCCAGGCACCCGCCTGTAAACACACACGCACGCGCGCACACGCACACACACGCACACACACACAGCAACATTATCGTCATGAAAAAACCAACAACTATTCCCTGTTCACCCACAACTCTTATCTCCATCCATCTCATGACCAACACCATCTGCCCAACGCGTGTGTTCTGTTCACCTGTAATACGTAGATCTGGAAGCTGATGCCGAGGTCCACCACCGTCTCCTGGGTCTTGATGAAGTTGTTGAACTTGTTGTTGAGGTCGGCGCTGACGCTCATGTCCGTGTACATTCTGTGCAGTTTGCTTGTGAACTCGTAGCCGCACGCTTGCTGCAACGGTAAGAGTTTTAGGGTTGGTTTCAGTGATGTTTCACCGTTGGGCACAAGTGGTGTCATTACGGTACAAAGGACAGAGGATTTATGACATTTATGGTTTGAGATGGCGTTGTTTGAAAAAAATGATTAGTAGTACTGGTGTTTGACTTTGTAGCGTGCTTACCTTTAGTTTGTTGATCATGGCTTCTTCAGAATCCATCGACAACGATAGGCCGTGTATTAAACGCTTCGCTAGCATTCTGGCGTAAAACTGTGAAAATAAAGTAGCCTATGTTTGCTTTTGAAAATCACGCCGACAACAAGAAATGTGCTTTTGACAGTGATCCAGGAAACAAAGCAAACCTTAATTAAACTAATTATAACAAAGTTGCATACTATTACTACATGGGAATGTTGAGAGACAGACTCAGACACGTTTGGTATGGCTTCTCCAATTCTCCCAAGAGGTCACCCTTTTGTATACAATCACTGCAGCAAGGTTATTCATTTTGAAACAACAAGAGCACAGAGAGAGCGTCCGGCCCGGCGTCACCTTCTGAAACACGTCCTTGTCATCGATGTACTTGAAGACGGTGATGAAGCTGGTCAGCTTGTCCTCCACCTCGTTCTCCGTCATACCCTTGGCAGATTTCTTCAGCAGATTGTCACAGTATTTGGCCAGCTGCACAGGGAATGGAGAGGAAAAGGGGGGTGTTCAGGGACCAGGTCAAGTCGGTGTCGGTGTATGTGTGTGTGTGTGTGTGTGTGTGTGTGTGTGTGTGTGTGTGTGTGTGTGTGTGTGTGTGTGTGCACGTCTCCACTCACCAGTTCAGGAGCTTTGCAGATGGACTTGGGCTCTCTGTAGTTGACCACGGACGTCAGAGCCTGCGCGAGGGAGAGGAGTATTGCACAAAGCGCACGTGACAAGATTTAGACAAAATACACCAATTTCAAAATCAATCAATTGGGTTGATTGTGCTGTGGGTGGATTAGTTGTAATAATAAATACATATAATTCTGAAGAAAAATGACGACTGCGGTGAAAAAGTTACGAATAAGTACAAAAGTTACATAGTGCAGGTTTAAAATAATGACCATCCATTTTTACAAAATAGATGAATAATAACTGCTTGCCATGGCGACTAGCTAGCAGTCACTATATGCAGGACGGGGGCGGTGAAGTACCTTATCAAGCGCACTCATGAAATGCTGGTCTCCATTCAGAACTGTGTTAATGAGCTGGACAAATTTACTGTGAACCTCCAGCACAGACTCAACAAACTGGGTTGGCATCTGTGGAAGCAGGAGCAAGGGTCAGACAGTGGACACAGTATATAGACACACGCAGTCATTAGACATATTGACTTTGCACTAAAACATCGCAGATAAGACACAGCAACTGTCAACAGGAGTGACAGTTGGGCATTTACAGATACTGTATAAACACAATACCTGAAAATGCACATTCAAGTTTCACATGCATGCGTTTAAATGAAAAAGGAACAGGAGGAACAGCTTATTAAATGTGCACACGCAGGTGTGTTCCCACACTCTCAAGACGCAAAACAGACACACACAGAGCCAAAAGCACATGCATATACACAGACACACGCACAGTAACAGTGGTGCAGTAATGGCTGCATTACATTTTCCTGAGAGAGGCTACTGGTGGCCCGTAGGCCCTCGTTGTGGATGTGGACCTGTAGTTCCTGGATCATGTGAGGTAAACCGTTAGCGACGGCCCGCAACAGAGTGTACTTGTTGGCCATGTCTGGAGGGTCAGGAGAAGAACACAAACACAAACACACACAATTGGGTCAATAAAAGGGAGATTGTTCAAATGTATCCATTGTTGGACACACCTAAACCTGGGCATTGTTACTTGGACTGAATCATATATACACAGAGGGCAAGTGTGGTACTGATCAGACATGCTTGCCTGTTGTGGTTTACTTAGGTGCCGTTTCAGTTCGATTTCGAACACTATGAGATGTCCTGAGAGTTCTAGGAAGGAGGGGGGCGTTGTTATCCCCATGGTTACGACCCACGCCAATTTAGTTTTAAAGCTAGTACCGTTGTTGTGTGCGAGAGTCGTAACGAGCGATGCTGTGTATGAAATGCGCCACACACAACAGCGCTATATTATAAGTAGAAACACGGACATCAACCGCTGCCCAGACAGAGCTTGTGAACGCAACTTGAGTTCGGAGCAGATTAGAACGTTCACAAACTGCTTGGCGGAGGCTGGCAAAAACATAGGATTTTACACCTGTTTTCTCTAAATGACGGTTATACGCTTATTTCAGTAACAGTGACAAAATGGTGATCTATGTTGAAGATCACATAAGACATATTACCATGTTAAAAACAAAAAGATGTTGGGTTCACCGTCCCTTTTAAAGAGCCAACACTAAAACGACAAGAACTGTAACTTAGCTTTAGCTTGAATGAGTCAAATGAAAGGCAACCCCACTACAATAAAATATACGTAAGAAAAGCACCGGGACTCAAGGTGAACCACAGGGGTGGTCAGCGCGCACCTTCTCTCCTCTCCTGCCGGATGATGTTCTGACACTCGCCGTGCAGGAACTGCAGGTGGTCGGCCACCATCCTCTGCTGGCATTCGTGGATGACTTTGGCATAGGAGCTGGGGTGGAGGTACTTCCGACACCGCACCTCCTCGTCTTTCAACCGCCCCAAGACCTGCAGGAGGGTGCATGGGGAACAGGGGAGAGGGGATAGGGGGAAGAGAGGAGTGGTGTGGGGAGTCAAAGAGGACAGGAAGTGGTCAGTAAGGTAAGGTCATCTGTATTATCCTCGAGGGGCCAGCAGTAATACAATCATCATCAACAATTAACACACACACCAGTCAACCCACAAACAATTTACACCAAAAAACATATAATTACATGATGTTATTCAAAAAGGCCAATAGCAGCAGGGACAAATGAGTTGTTAAATCTGTTGGTCCTGCATCTCGGCAGATTATATCTGCGACCAGATGGAAGCAACCTGAACTCACTGAACAAGGGATGACGAGGGTCAGCAAGGATTGACTGGGCCTTCTTTGTGGCTCTGATTTTGTGCTGTTGGGAGAGGTCATTTTGATTTGTGCCTGCAATTTTACTGCACACAATTGCACAATTTTACTCTAACCGTCCTTCTAACCTGCTCCTGTTATTCAAGGGATTATTGTCCCCAGACACTTGTACTGTTTAACAACTTAGACAGCCTGGCCACAAACAACAGTCGGAAGAATAGGGGGGGCTTCTTCCTGAAGTCAATTATCATTTCCTTTGTTTTCGACACATTTATGTCCAAGACGGAGCGTTTGCACCACTCAAAAAATCCATCCACCACTGGACCATGGTTCATTTCATCATTACTGAGCAGGGACACAATGACGGGATCATCCGCAAAATGTATGATATGTCTGCCCTCATAATAACACTGGCACTCATTTGTATACAAAACAAAGTGGTGAGAGGACACAGCCTTGGGGGGAACCAGTGGAAGATAAAAGGGCATCGGATAAAACGCCATTGACTTTTACCTTTTGAGACTAAAACGTCAACCAGCCAACATATTAATCCAAGGTCAATGTTGTGGATGCTGGTAAGTCCATCTGCTAAAATGGATACAGCTAAAAGCTGAGGAGAAGTCAATAAAAAGCAATCGTACAAAATTCTTTGCAGCATCCAGGTGATCCAGGACCAGATTAAGTAGGGTGCCAGTGGCATCCTCAACACCTCTACCTGCCCTCTAAGCATATTGGAGTGGATCTCATTTTGTCTGACTTGCACCCAAAATCCCCTCTTTTATAATCTAAGGTTTTCATAACGAGAGAAGTAAGTGCCACAGGCCCAGTCACTGTCTCCTTCCAGAGACAAGGAACCCTATTGAGTTGAAGTTTCATGTACATCTTATTTATGACCATTGTAAAGCTTGTTCAAGAAGCAAAATAAACTATATTCTAGAAGAAACAATTCTTGAATTCTTAACAAGAGTCTGCTTAGTCACATAAATGCACATAGCGAGTTTCATTTGGCTCTGCAATACCAAAGCCAACTAAAGCACCAGTGATGGACCAATAACCAAAGTACAACCAAAGATCTGACTGTACCTCTGCAAGAGTATTAGGGGTGTAACGGTTCCCATAGAAAAAAAGACACCTGATTTGAGCATATTTTGGGAGTCACAGCCATATAATGAATATAAACAGTGACACTATATATTAGGGGGACTTTATTATACCTTATTACATACACAGCCAGTAACAATGGCGTCTATCGATAACGTCAGTGATCCCTGGTCAGTAGAGAACACAAAAGGTAGAGAATGGCGAGCGGAGAGATCCCCCAGCGTCATTTAAGTTTGGGAACATTAGGGATTCTGCATGGAAAAATGCAATGGGGGAAAAAAGTGATGGGTGAATCCGCGACTGTTGCAAACATTGCCCGACGTGCATTACTCACACTAGGCGGTACGTCAAACATGTTGAGCCGTTTAACCCTACAGCCTTCAGCCAACATGTTTTAACCAACTCAGATGGATACAAGGAAATCAGGCTTGGGCATGTTTACGGCTAACGATTTACAGCCATATTCCGCAGTTCAAGATGCCGGATTTAAACACGTGGTTAAGATTATTGCACTTTATATTGTTTTATCTCGAGTAATTGTGCTCATTTTACCTGCAGGCTATTCATAGCCAGTACATTAATGCAGGAGCCCAATATTGTATACAGAAATGTTTCATTGTGGATTCATCCTTTATGATTATTCATTGGGCTTTTGTTTCCACTGTACTGTAGCCTACCTTTCAGTAATCACACATACATAATTCAATGAAAAATTAAAAGAACGCCAGTTCTTAGTTCATTATGTATTTTACATTGAACGTGAATGAAACCCGTGCTTGTATTTTGAAGAGCAATAATACGATTAAAATTTTAAGACTATTTTTAGGAATTGTTCTAAATGCATAAGCAACTAAAAGACTTTCAGTACACACACACACACACACACACACACACACACACACACAGTAAAGCCCTTTGGGTGTCAATGCAATGAATTATGATTACTATTAAAACAGGAGGCTTGACAGTGAGGTATGAAGCACTGTGCCTCAACCTGGCCTGACGCTGAGTGGAGCGTAACTGCAAAACCCTACTGGTGCTTATCTGTTGGCACTTTAGTAGATCAATTCATCATGGAATCTGATTATTGGTACTGATCACAGAGGGGGATGGAGGGTGTGCTGTGGGACTTAGCGGAGGTTATGATCTCGCTCCTGGCAGCTTAGCAGTATGGCTAATGCACAAGATTAACCTATCACGCTGGCACATTGACAGTAGGGACAGACTGGTTGTAATCCACAGCCTGATGAGAGAGTGGACACACAAACACAATCATAACCGACACACACACATACACTACCTTTTCCATATACTGTGAACAGTTGGACTCCTGCAGTAGATTGGATGCCTCCTGTTTGTAATACTCTCCCGTTTTCGTCAGGAACGGCCCCTCAAAGATCTCCTGATAAAACTGGAAAATGAGGACGGAGAAGGAGGTTAATCCCACACTGCTTGATAGCTAATACATGCACATGTGTAAAAGCCTGGGGTTGAGTCATATGAACACACTGCAGAACAGTAACAGCAGGACAGTAAATAGAATTGTGTATCATATAGTATTGAATTATAAATATTTATACCATGGTCTGGGTGAATAGTCTTTTCTGATTGGCCGGCGTTAAAACAGTGTATTGCACACGTAGTTCGGCTCAAGTTTAAATCACTGTTCTTTTTTAACACAATAACAATCATAGCAAACCTACTGCAATACAATTTTGACCTAAAATCACACTTAATTTGAATTTGTAACGAGTTACGGCGATGGAGCCATAATCTTCGCTTACCTCACCCCTCACAATTTATACTGTGACTAACGGGTTTGGCTGTAAAAGGGACTAGAATTCATGACAACGGTAAGCTCTTGTTTCATAACCTTTTGATTTTGAGTGCAAAACTTTCAGCAAAAATGCGCAAATTAAATAAAGTAAGTACATTAAATACAAAATTATACTAATACTAAATGTAATAAAAAGTGAATCAAAAGATTTGATTGTGATGCAGCTAGTAAGATATAAAACATTCATCCGATCATAAATTGAAAATATCCATGCAATACACATGCACTACTAGACGACAGTTCACGAGGTCATTTAGTTGAGTGCAAGTGGCGGAAAAATGTCTGGAGTACAGGATGTCGCCAGTGCATCAGGGAGCCATGCTCCATTAGGGAAGCAGTGAATAAAGGAAGGGACATCCGAGAACAGTCAAGACATTTAAACCCGTGTTCCTCTGTTCTCTAGCTAGACGTCTTCAGTTTCTCCCTGAGCTTGATTCACCCGATATTTTTTCAGAGAAAAAGTCTGTTTCATTCCAACAACACGGAATTAACAACAAGGTCTAAGATCACACAGAGTCAGATCAATGTCAATAATGGCTGAAGAAACACAGACATATGTGATTCATATGTCTTTCGACAGCAGCCAATAGAAGAGGAGGAGGAGGCTGCTCTCTCACCTTGAGTGGAAACTTCTTCTTGTACTGTTCAACATGAACAAAGGAGTTGATAACCCCGTGGATTACTTTCTGGTTTGGGTCCTCACCACATCGGTCACTGCAAAAACAGTTAGACTGATATTAGGGCAGACTCTTCCACAAGCATGGGCGACTTGTAGTCGTAGAGACATATACATAGGCTGGGATGGAAGCAAGTCATTGCTTGGTACACTTATTAAATATACATGACCAAGTTAATAGCAAAGCCCTCATTTAAGCACCCATGCTCGGGCCACGTCATCGAGGGCAGCAGAACATAAGCCTAATCGTGTAAACTATAGGTTCTCGGCTGATAACTAATAACTGATGACTTGCTCTTGACTACAAGAAGCTCATGCAAAACCAAGGTTATTTAGTGAAAACAAGGCTGGTGAGTAAAAATGTTGTGGTAAAGAAACTGACTTTTTGATTTCATTAAGAAGCATCCGGATCAGGACAGCCTGAAGAGGCTCCACCATCAGTTTCCTCCACATGTCCAACGCCAGCTGTAAACACAAAGAGGGCATGTCAGCACTAGGCAAGAAACACCCCAGAATCTGAATCTCAGCAAGGTCGGTAGTTTTCACCAATTCACACATATCGAAAGTCGGTTTTAATCTGTATTTTATACAGTCTATGAGCGTCACACCCACACCGGAGCTCCACTGGCCATGCGGTTTTTACCTGCTTTTCAATGTAGCGGGATACACTCCTACACAGCGATTTTAATGTTATATCCATTCGGGACATTTTGAAACATCTTATCCAGAATTGTGTTTTAGTTAGGCTATTGTTTAGGGCAGGGCACTTTGTAATTCGCCTATTGTTTAGAAATATTGACCAAGCGACCGCTCTATCGAGAGGAGTGCTGGAAGCCCGTGTCCTCGGCACTAGGCTAGACACACTGGGTGATCGCGTCTTTAGTTCCCCGCTTCAGATTGCTGTAATTCGAAGCGTGAATATCTCAACAGATAATCATGCTGCAAATTACAGCGATCTGCTTGCCACACTATTCGTTTCAGTTAGACTTAGTTGGTTATCTTAAAAAAAAAAAGGCGGTCATTACTGTTAAATGTGTCGAATGCGGTCCAGCCACAAAATGCTGGTGAACAAACCTATTTTTCTCAACAACAATGCATGACAACAAGGCTTTATTTTTCACTGTTTAATCTATCCTGCTCCAAAACTTTGTGAATACACATAATATATAATGTTGTAAAAAATTACTACAAAGCGATCTTCGCTTAAAACATTTTTGGTTCATAGCTTATGGTTTGTTTGATGAGCGCTCGTTTACTCGACTACACATTTGCACCCAGTCAGCACACCACATGCACACATGCAGACACACACACACACAAACACAACAGTGGAGGCTCTTCACTGAAACTGAACATCTACCGTACACCTGCATTGCGCAACTTAATTAACCAATTTCCACTGCAACCGCCAGTCTGGTTGAAAATGTAATTTTCACAGACTAAATCGATTTAGAGAGAAATAATTCATGTGTTTATTGAGCCGTGGGTTCAAAATATTTTGGAGCAAAAAGCAATGGTGACAGTGTTACAAGGTGCAGGTTTAAATAGGCCATGAGTCAAGTTAAGTGGCGGCCGTGTGTGTTGTGTATGTGTATGCGTGTTAAAGGTTGGACGTTCATGAGGGGTTTAAGAACTACATTGCCAGTGAGATGCCAGGGGAATAGAGTCCGTACCTCTCCGATCTCCATGAGTGGCTCGTTCATGTCGGCTCCTCCGTAGCCATACTGCAAGTCTGCCTCCGTCAGTTTGTTCTTCTTGATGAACTGGGTGTTGAGATACCTGAAGAAGAAAAGAAGAGAGCGGGGTGGTGGAGGTGGTGGTGGGGAAGGGGGGGGGATGAACCCAGCTGTTGTTATAATGCTTCGATGACAATGACGTGGCCAACGCAAAGCCTCTGGGCACCAATTCGACATTTGGTCCAGCATTTCATCACAGAAGGCCACTGCGCTACGGAGTATGCCCCCTTGCAAAACAATGCACTGAAATGCATCGATGAAAGGCATTCTCACTGCTGAAGGCTGCAGTCACAGTGCTCCGTGTGTGTGCTGCTGACTCTGTCTCGACTGGATGAGGAACAGATCTCCCTGTGCCGTCTACTTCTAGCCATCGTTGGCTACTTCTAGCCACAACTTCACTGAATTGCAGATATATTTAATTGGCTTTGTTATTGTGGTCCTTCACAGATCTAGGAAAGTAATCCTGGCTTCATTATTTGGTGAATGTGAAAAGAAGCAGCATCCTGATGTAGGGATCAGTAATATCACCTGTATAAGCAGTCCATGTAGTCAGCCCCCTTGCTGTACTCCTCCCAGTATCTGTGGTACATGATCAAAACCTTCTCCTCCGAATCCAGGACTTTCTGTAACACACAGACACATATACAGATTCTTAATAGACACTGAGATTAAACAGACGCCATTAAACAAATGCTGCAAGGTAGGGATAGAAGAAAACAATCAATAAACTTGAGAATTGCCATTCCATTTTCCAATGCTGTATTGATTCACAGAACCATTGATCATGGACTACATTATGAGGAAAGTCTCACTCTTCCCTCGGCAGTATTACAGTATTGTAATAATGTTTTGTAATACTATTGTATTAAAGTATTGTATTAGCAAACTGATCATTCTATGGAGACAATTTCAACGCATAGGCAATCTATTGATGCATTTATAGCATTGCTGTGTATACATGACTGGTTAGCGGGCTCGATGTTCTACCTTGTAGAGCTGTCGGACATGATTCTCAAGGAACACCTTGGTCTCTGTGTACAATCTTTCCCCCAGTGGCTCTGGATATGCTACACACAGGGCATATATATCACTGGTGTGGGCATTAAGGATAAACGGTAACAACAAATACTCAAATGTGTGCGTTTGTGTTAATTGGCACTTGAGGACAACTTTGAATATAGAACTGTTCAATTCAGGGTTACATATTAAAACAACTGCCAGTAATAATAGATTCTTCCACTCTGGCAGGTAAAAAGACTTTTTTAAGTAAATAGACAATTCTAAAAGTAAATTTTGGACCCTATTCCCCATACAGACTAGATTTATCA
Organism: Trachyrincus murrayi; assembly: GCA_900323305.1. NCBI lineage: Eukaryota > Metazoa > Chordata > Actinopteri > Gadiformes > Macrouridae > Trachyrincus > Trachyrincus murrayi. The sequence continues at coordinate 18,090 of OOFB01028880.1, forward strand.
AATATGTATGTCATTAATGCACCAAATCTACTCTCATTACAAGTTGATATATCGAAGATATAGACAGTGTCAATCATTCATTAGTTCAGTATTGACGTTTTTTTATTCCAAGGGGGGCGGGGCGGGAAGTCTCAGAAACAGTTTCGGTAGGGAACCACTCGCACCAGTGACTGGTTCCCTTTTGATAGTCTAACAATAACTCCACCTTCTGAGCTACAGCAGCCCAATTTACCGGGAAACAACATCTAAGGGCGTTTTCACATTAGGGACCCGGGTCCGAGTACACTTGACTCCAAAGTGTTTGATTAGTGTGAACACTTGTTTGATTAGTGTGAACACTGTGTACCATCAGGTGTGAAAACTACTGTACTAAAACAAGGAAGTGGTCATCCTCTGAACTGCACGGCCATAGCTGATAAAGTAGGAAAGCAGAATGTTTATTGGTGGGTCGCAAAGCGACTAGGTGCATACCACTACCTACTGTATCGGATACATAAGTGTACTCAGGTACAGAACAACATTACTAATGTGAAAGCTGAGCGGCGGGGGAGTGGAGGGGGGGCAATCATATTCAGGCACAGTACGAAGCAATCGTAGCTGATATGAAAACGACATAAATAGCCTTCTGTCTTGCATTTTCAAATCTAGGGCTTTACAAAGGATACGAGAACCGGTCGTTCCATGTGGCCCTCTCCACATAGTCAAGCATCACAACTGCCTTGATTGTCGTCAGTAGTTTGTTCCATGTCTCGTCAAAGTCCACCACCCTCGGCTTCAAGGACATTGTATGGTTTCTCTTTGTAGGCCTGACAGGAAAAGAATACACAGGATCAAACACAGCACATTGAAGGGGAAAGTCACTTCACCTATGATTTATTATAACTCAACTCAAAAAGCAAACAGATGTAGCCATACATGACTTTGTCGTTGATTTATATTGTGATAAGAAAATATGTGGATGCCTATGGCTGGGTTAACATGACAGCATTCAAAATATGAAAGAATCAAATAGGTTTCGAACACACAGACAATACCGCAAATTAAGTGGTCAAATAAACAAGGCAGCCAAAGACAACATATTCAAATAGCAGTGAGGTCCAATTCATTGGTTGTCACCAACATAGTCAACACCTACATACATAGTAATTGTCGTAACCATAACACATCAATAAAGCTATAACAGAACATAATACGTGTAAGACTATTTAACACACACACACCACAATGATGTTATACTTAATGTGAACTAGGCCCGCTGTTGCATCTTCGTATTAAACCCAGTTGATTTGACATTTAAAAACATTGCAATACCGCATTGCATACATTTATGGCATTATGGTTACACAATATGGGACATCAATCTTAAATAATGAAATGTACAAGTACATGAATGAACGATCTATTTAAAAAGCTAGCCAGTTCTGAAAATGTTGATTTACAAGCTAGCGAAATACCATTCCCAAAATAGGAAGGATCGCTAACAAGGCTATCTAGCATTAAGCTAACACGCTACTTCTTCCTGCTAAACGCCATAGAGTTTCTCTTGCAGTCCTGCAGCCAGTGGCTAGTTTGCTAGCAAGAACTCGCCTAGCTAACATTAGCAAATGGGCTTCTTCTTTGGTATTTTCACTAAAATGCACTGACAGCACAGCAAACCGTGGTATCATTGTGAACAAACCAAAGTTAACAAGGTCAAATGTTGAGTTTTGAATGTCACATACCTCAAAACACTTATTACTTGTTACAAAACTCAAGTTTCACCACTGTCACAGAATTGATGTCTCCCACTTACAGGTCTTCCATTACGCTACCTCTCGGAATTTACCATCGTATCAGCTGGAGGGGTGTTTTGACAATCGGTGCCGATATAATTGTATTAAATATAAGATTTTGATTAATAAACATAAACAATTTCACTAAAAACCTATATTATAATTCCTATTTATTCACAAAAAATTAACTAATCCAGACTAATCTAACCTGTAAAAGAGCACATATTTTACCATAACCCTAACTTGCAATGGTATAAACTCACCTACGGCATCCTCTTAGGACAATCGTTTTTATTTCGCGTACCTGTAATCAAAAATATGCTGTGTACATCAGTCTTACAAAACATGTCAAAAAAACAAAAGGGTATGCACCCTTTTTTTAATCCATTATCCTATTAGACATAATTTATACTGTACTTCAAAAAACTGTTGGTAAAACTCCACCATTAATTGAACGTACTGTACACATACAGTAGGCCTACGGACCTGCAATAAGAATTCGTTGACACATTGGTCCATTACTTGAATAATAAGACGTTAGGTACCACGTGCCGACCCACAGAACCGTTAATGACCAACCGCTCAGTATTTATAGTCGTCACATTTTTAAGTTAACGTAAGTGACAACATCGCAACAGGAGTTGATCACAAAAACAATTAGCTAACTTTAACGAACTGCTTTTTCAACTTTACGGTAGGAAACGAACAGATTAATAAATTGATAAATACCCTTTTCATGGTCTCTCCTGTAGGTAAAGCTAAAAGAAAAAACCGTAGCAACCAGTCGGCCTAGTTAACGACCAGTGAATAACGACAGTATCAAGTAGGCTATTATTTGCTATGAAACGTTTTACTATACTGTTTTACTGTGTTTTACTATATTGTTCTGCAGGACCAGCCATGGAGCACACTGAAGTGAACCAGATCAGTGCTTTACACCAATACCTGCATGTATACAGGAATACAACTGGTTGAAATGTCACATATATTACATTATATTTTGTTAAACTATACCTATAAACTATACCTTGAATCGTATATGAACTGATTATCTGACTTCTCTCTCAGAGAATGACCAGGGGTATAGTGGACGATGCTGAAGCGAAGCCCTCCCTGAATACATCCGAACAGAGAGAGCATCCTCCAAAGCGCCGCTACAGGTGAGTGCGGCAGGGCAGAGGTAATGCAGTATATAGGCCTACTGTGCTGTATACTACAATTGAATAATATTACTCACTCATCATCATCAACATTGCCTTTCGGGAAAATACGGTTGGCAAATAAAAACAGATTTTTATCCATTCAGGAGAAATCAATTACAGTTTCCACCACCGACAACTCTACCACCTCCACCCCAATCACTTTCTCCTGACTTGTTGAAATTACTATCAGAGGAGCCCACTCACACTGCTCAGCCAAGCATTGCCCCAGAAGTGCTGCCTACTATACATGCTCAATACAGTAAGTCTCTATAGAGCCAGGAAATGTACTTATCGCAATGTTATTACTGATAATATTGAATAAATTTTTTTTTTCCCCCATACCATCGCTAAGCCTTTGCATTCTAGTGCACATCCCACAGCACAATAACTCAACTCTAGAGCAAACCAATAATAATAATGAATGCACATTTTTTTAATCTTCTTCAATCTTCCCAGTAGCATCGACTCCAGGAGGTCCTATCCAGGGCTGGCAAATGGCCAATGACATGACCAGTTTCCCCCCTCTGACCATGCCTTGCCCACCAGGACCACAGCCTCCACCAAATAGGTCTATATTTCCTTTCATCGGGGATATCAGACAGCTGGAATATTATCTGCAGACAAACAATATGATGCAACCAGGTAAAACGAGACACTAACTTTATTTTACTATGCTTTTTGACTTGAAACTCTGTTTTCTGTGAAATCAAATGGTCAATACTACGAAGTGGGCATAACTCAATGGTTGAGATGAGTCACTTTTAGCTTCATGTGTCCTTAAATGGTAAAAGGAGAAGATACCTTAGAGATCTAAAAAAAGCTGCGAATGATGTCATGATGTTCTCAATAGAGCTCATTGTCAGTGCTTGCCTGCTAAAGAGCCAGTAGGGGGAGCTGTAGGACGCAATATGAACCCTGGTCTCTACCATACAGTCTCTATGGTATCCACTTATCCCTGTTGTCGGAATACATTACTTTACACTGATAGCCACTATCTTTCAGTATCGCATTCTGTCACATTCTTGGATTACTGGATTGCATTCATGTTTTGGATCTTTACATTGTGTACAAAAAAGCCTTTGTATGAAAACACAAATCAACTCATAAGATTGGAAAACATTTGGAATGCAGTGCCATACCCTATTTTGTTTTATTATGTTCTGGAAATAGCAGACTCTTACTGGTTCATTTACTATAGAAAACACTAGAAAAATGTAGTCTCGGGTTAACCTCTCTTTGCTGTGATGCAATTTCCTCTACGTTACCCTCAGTGGAAGCCTTGTCTTTTGAACGTGCTTAAACTGACCAGTGCTATTCAAACAAAGCAACAGACTTCCGCTATGTGCTAAATTCTAGCAGTGGAAAAAAAAGAAGATAAAAGAATCCTTTCCCGAAAAGAAAGACAAACAGCAGAGCTCCTGTCTCACTGTGATGGGGGAGGGAGGGGGGGGGGGCAGGGGGGGGGCTGTACTGAGCAAACTGTGCTGCTGACATCAGGAGGCCAGTGATGTCATGGTGATGTCAGTGCCTCTAATTGTAAATTGCACAGAGCCTAGTTGCTGACTGTGGTAACAGTTCAGTCATAGAGGGATCCTGAAGAGGAGAGTTTGGCTGTGAACACTTAGAGGAGTAGAATATGGCTGTGACAGGGGACGAGACAGAAACAGGTATGTGTTCTCTCTTCTTCTTGCCGTTCTGAAGGGCATCGTGACTGACTTCTTGTTTTGGATGGATTTGTCATTGAGTAATTAATACTTTGAATACCATGATAGTTGATAGTTGACTTTGACAAATGTAGCTTTGAATGTTTAAAGCAGGAATGCAGAGAAAAAAACCTTGATGATTCTGAGTTTAGCTTCTCAGAATTGAAGTTGATATTTAGTTGCTATCTATTTTGCTGAGGATGTTTCCAGAACCACGGTTATAAAGAGAGTTCTACTAATAATGTAGTAATCTCCGGGCTAACACGGGTTTAGATCTGGCAGGTCTGAAATTGCAATGTAACATTTAAAATACGGTTTGTGGAATTCTTCCGCTTGTTGCTCTGTGCAACAAGCTGGACATGCTTGAAAACATTTCCACAGTGTCTGCCTTCTACCTCGCTCTCTCACACTCTCTTCCTGATTTGCTTGCAGCTTTTCTCTCTCTCTCTCTGTCTCGCTACCTCTCGCTCTTTCTCCCTTCCTCCCTCCCTCTCCCCACTCTCTCTCTGTGCAGTCTCTCTCTCTTCCTCCCCCCTTCTCCTGCTCTCTCCCTTCTGTGCTCTCCCCCCCCCCTCTCTTTCTGTCTGTCTCTCTTCCACTCACTCTCTCGCCTCACTCCTCGCCCACTCAAAGCACATAGCAGCAGTGGCTGACGTCACTGCTTTTCCTGGAACCAGACCCCCAGCAGTGAAAATGTAAATGCTATCCAGTGACCGTGATGCACATTGACGTCAGTGGCCATGCTGTGATTATAGGCAGTTCCTCTTGTGACGCCAGTGCGTTACAGGATTAATCATCCCCTTATTACGCCAGGCACAGCCAGGGCAGGGTGACTAGTTCCCGTTATCACGGTGAATGTGCGCTGAACAGAAGGAGCCATAGATAACAACAGTACCCGATATCTGTGTACGTGTACGTGTGTGTGTGTGTGTGTGTGTGTGTGGTTCTGTGTGTACTGTGTGTGTGTGTGTGTGTGTGTGTGTGTGTTCAGTTTGTTTTGGTCTTTCTGTGTTATAAGATCTTCTGATCTTCCCAGAAGATCTTCCCTCCTTTCATTTTGACTGAGTTTTATAGATGATAAGATGAAACATGAAAGTGAACATGCAACGGTGGAATTTCCGTCTTTCAGCTTCAGTCTGTGTTAACTGTCAGATAAACACAAACAGAATCAAGCCGGCCCTGTACGTATTATAACAAAGTAAAATACTAGATTTCACATTGTAAAACATAATAAAAACAAATCGAATGTGTAGCCTATAGGTATGAAAAGGTTTAGAGAAATAACCACGGTTATGCTGGACAATGTTTTTCTTTAGGCAGGGTTCTGACCGCTTGTCTGCTTGGGTGTGTCCCCCCAGCCGCCACAGGTGACATGTCTGCCTACCAGCTGCACACCCCAGCCTCCAGCCTGTCACAGGGGGTGGTGATGGCCCACATCCACGGACCCCAGAAGCCCCCTGAGGTGATCACCCAAAAGAGGGAGCTCCGCCTCATGAAGAACAGGTGAGATGGATGGGAAACACCGGGCAAGACCGGGCAACCACCACCGTGTGGCTACACCCTCCTCCCGTGGAATGCCACTTTCCGCTACCCCCTTCCATTCCCGCTCAATCGCTCACCTCTTTTTTTACCCCTGCTCGAGGATCGCTTGGCTCTGCTCACTGTGTAACCAACACGCTAACAACATATTAGCGAAACACGCAACTAGGATTACTTGCGACAGCACACTCTGGCAAAATCATTTTGTGTTCAACCGTACCGTCGGTCTTCATTTAAAGCTGCATGTGGCGTCTTCGTTACTGCTGAAGTGAATTGTCCCGTCACATGTCTGTTGTTGTCCGGGAGCTCGTGTCATGGGAGAGTGTCAGGGTGAGGCTGAGGACCAGTGGTTGTGCAGTTGGTGCGAGCTGTGCTTGGTTTGGCTCCCGTATTCCTGCTTTTTTATTATTCCTCTGTCTGTGCACATCGAACTCACCTCTGATTGTTGCCATTGATGTATGATACTAGCTTACTATTTTTGCTTGACAGTGATCCATATGACTCATAATGCTAACCTTCCTGTGGGATGTATACTATGATCAATCATAGCTGGACCTCCAGTTTGTTTAATATACCGTGCAATGATGCCACACTCTTCCAGATGTTTTATTATGTCCTGTCAGCTTAGTCATCCTTCCTGAAGGTAGGTTTCATAATCATCTGCTTCTTCTAATCCTCCTATGCCCAGGGCTAGATCCAAAGCACCACTTAGCTTTTTTCATTGAGCTCTGCTACAAAAAAAAACTGTGTGCGAGAGAGGAGGCTTCTTGTTTTTTGGTCGTTTCAAATCCAGACTATTGTTGTCGCTTCCAGGGAAGCTGCCCGGGAATGTCGTCGTAAGAAGAAAGAGTATGTCAAATGCCTCGAGAACCGCGTGGCCGTCCTCGAAAATCAAAACAAGACTCTGATCGAGGAGCTCAGGGCCCTCAAAGACATCTATGGACACAAAGCAGAGTGATTGGTGGACGGGATGACTTTAAGAGGGGACTCGGGGGAAGCGTGCGGATTACCGGCTGTGTGTGTTGCGTCTTGGGGAATCAACTTTGTACGCACGCATGCTCTCACACACACACACACACACACACACACACACACACACACAAGTGCACACACAAAAATGAACACACACACAAAAAAACACGTTTACGTTTATAGTTCTTAGATTACATAATTATATCCGTTCATATCCACCAGCGAAGCAAGTGGATTTTATTTTCTTCAGGTTTGGCTTTCTTATTATGGCTGGTGAACATCACCAGGCGGTTCTGTCCCCCCCGTTGGTTAGGGAGGCAGCCAAAGCGAGCAGGCAGAGAAAGAAGGACTACGTGGTCAACCTGGAGGCTGCGGTAGCCCAGCTGGAGGCAGAGAACAATCAGCTGGTGGCCAAACTGCAGTATTTCAAGAACACCTACGGCCTACAGTGAGGAGAGTCAGTGGACACCCCCCCCCCCAATTCATTCCTCTGTGATCTCTTTATAGATGGGCTTCAAGTGAAAAGACACCATTCATTTCAATGGGATTTCTATTTTATTGCACATTTTGTTGCTGGCCACTGCAATGCATGATTTCAATTTGATCAGGGAAAATTTTGCCTTTAGAAGCCAATGTCCGAAAGGAATCTTTAGATGCATTTTCACTGTATCTTCTTCTTTGACACAACAGCCTGGAATTAAAGCTACCACTACACTCTACTTTTTGTATTATTATCTATGAGAATAGATGCTTTTTGGACCTGTGATATAGATATGTTGGACAAATTGGCTAGTAGCACACATAGTTTACAAGAAAATTGCCATCGTTATTGAATGTATATGGTTTCACGAAGCACAGATGATTAACATTGATGATTCATATTTGTTATGCTATTACTAACCACCTGATATGATAGAACTAATACGTTTTGCTTCTATTTATTGTTCTCTTATTGTTTTTTCTTCCCTTTGCTTCAGCTGAATTTTTTTTGGACTGAACTGATGAAGTTGTGTCTGTGACTTTATTAATTTGATTTTACTTACTTAATAGGTATATATTGTTCAGCCATATTGTTCAGATTTCAGTTCAGATCTCTTATTGGTCATATTCTTACTAACTTAACTTTTCTCTATTTATACATACTATGCTTCATTGTTTTTTATCGTTTAAATAAAATGCAGAGTATTTTTGGTTTGGTACAGTGCTTGTTTTAAGTGAATAGCTTTCATATATTTGTAATAAATGTTTTCAATGACAAGTGTCAACTTTTTTCGTCACATCACAACAATAATTGATGTCTTAAGAACAACCCAAAACATACAAATAGTAATCTTAAGATGAGTGAGAGAACAGCAAGGCTTTAAGATGTTGTGATGACACCAAATCACAGTGTAACTGTACCTAAGACCCATGATAACAGCCTTGTGGCTAGATTGCTGAATGCTCTCTGACACACTAGCACACACACACACACACACACACACACACACACACACACACACAACTCTGCTGTAACCATGGTTTTGAAACTGTGATATTTCCTCAAACCTTTTGTTGACCATGCAAAGTGCTTGTTAGTCATATTGGGAAAGAGGTGTGGGGAGAACAAGACAAAGAAGAATTAATCAGCAAAGCAATGATGGAAATGCATTATTATAAGTGTTATGGAGCTTTTATCAGCCTCAATGTGCTCCCAGAACATGTGGCCACTTTGATTGTGCCCTCGCTGTGGACTGTGAAAGCAAATGTTTTTGCCCGTTTTGTAGATAATGTTTTTTGCCTGCTTTCTACGGTTGGAATGATTTTTGCTAAGCTGTGACATGTTCCTCTCAACCAGATATGGCTGAATGTAGACAGACTTTCATTGCACACTAGATCAGTGATTCTCAACTGGTGGGTCGGAGGGCATTCTGAGTGGGTCGCAGAGCATATGCCAAACCTCACTCTTTAGAAGAAGCCCATGAATTAACTAATGTTTCAATGTTAATTCATTTTTCAATGGCTTACTATTTCATTGAGTTTAGCCCCAATTGTTGTTATTGTTCACTCAAGGCATTGTTGATTACTCCAATATTGGTAAATACATTTCTTTTTTTTTTTATGACTAATGACACATGTGGGTCTGAGGCTAGACCAGTTGAGAACCACTGCACTAGATCACACAAAATGTAGCGTTTTGCATGACAATAGTTCCGAGGTATTGGTGACTGTTATGATTGACTGTGATTAACTATAATTGGATACACCAATTAATATATAATTTGTATTGGTTTGATGAATTAGTATCCACAAATCCCAAATCATTGTTTTGTTTCTGTTTTATTGTATTGATATTACCACTAAAGCATTTGACTGACATTAATGTAGACATAGGGATATGAAAAGTGAATTGTGTCATGTTTTTTTAAAAACATGACACAATAGCGCACATTCAATAAACTGAGTTTTTTACGACTTACAATAGACAATGCAATGCATTATGCAGATGAGTTGAAGATTTATAACCCAAATCATAGCCTATTCAGTTAGGCATCTTGGCAACAAGTTAGGAATATATTGTTCATTCATAGTTATGTTTTTGTTAGAAGTGAATGTTAAAAATGAATTATTAATTAGAATCATGGATTGTTTCAAATAGTGTCTGTGTGATATCGACGTCAACATTTGTGATTGATGTCCTGGTGTGAATGAATACAGTGATAGTGTGTGGTCAATATGTCACAAATATATGCAGAAAAACATACTCAATGTACTGGATCTTAACACAACTAGAAATACTGTACAAAGTTTGGACCAGCATGTAATCATAAATCACAAATCTATTTTCATTAGATTACAAAATCACTCACCACAAACTCCGATAGAAATGAATGAACTGCGCCAAAAAAAAAGGGTTTAATGTGTTAATGTGTGCTGCTAACAAGTGTAGACACTTGTTGTTATTTAAGATTGAGAGCCGAATATTCAATTGTACGATTTGGCACATTGAAAGGCACATTGCTGGTTTCTCACACTATAATACTGAGTTGGATGTCTCTACCTAGTGGATGCTTATTTAATTACAGTGCACATTTTTCGTGACCTTTATTAAAATGAATGTTTTTAGCGATCTAAAGCAAGGCACTATACATAGCATACACCATTGAAGTATATGTTACATTTAACTAGAAACGCAATGCCTATAAGTTATTTTCTTTCGACAGAGGTCCTTTATGACATTTTGCCGTCCTAGTTGCAGTACGTTGACTCTGCCAGCAGGCTACACTGTAGCATCGCCTCTGCGACGCCGACTGACCATTTGCCAAACGGTGTTTCACACACATAGTTTACATACAACGTCAACAAAATAAGGAAATCTGCCCTTTTTTTATGTTTTTTTCAGTTTGTAAAAGTTATTTGCAATAACAGCTGATATTTTTGAGCAATTTGTGAAATGATTAAATTAGGATAGGCCTACTTACAGATTACTTATGGCATCATATGTAATTTCACTATGACCTGGCACCTCTCTAAAAGTATAAAGCACTCTATACTATCTACACTATATACTATAAGTAGGCCTATATTATATACCAGTATATACTACTTAATACTATGACTAATCATGGGCTGTGTAATTTCACTATATGGCCTGGTACCGTCTCTAATAATAATAATAATAATAATAATAACAACAAATAATAATAATCATCATATTTGAGTGATTTCAATGTAGTGAATAATCAAATATGCTGCTTATAAAGCGTTAGGGCGATTAGGTCTATATTTGATCTGAGAATAAAATATGTTTGCTGTGGTGCCTATAAAGAAATAAAAACATAATTGATACATTGATACGGTACAAGTGCTTTGATTAAAGTCTCGTATCAACAGACATCTACTGATGTAGCGACTACTTGTAAATATCTACTGATATAGAGACCACTTGTAAATATCTACTGATGTATAGACTACTTGTAAATATCTACTGATAAAGAGACTACTTGTAAATATCTACTGATGAAGAGACTACTTGTAAATATCTACTGATGAAGAGACTACTTGTAAATATCTACTGATGAAGAGACTACTTGTAAGTATCTACTGATGAAGAGACTACTTGTAAGTATCTACTGATGAAGAGACTACTTGTAAGTATCTACTGATAAAGAGACTACTTGTAAGTATCTACTGATGAAGAGACTACTTGTAAATATCTACTGATGAAGAGACTACTTGTAAATATCTACTGATGAAGAGACTACTTGTAAGTATCTACTGATAAAGAGACTACTTGTAAGTATCTACTGATGAAGAGACTACTTGTAAATATCTACTGATGAAGAGACTACTGGTTCCCGCCCACTTGAACCGGAAGCTGTTCCCTCGCGCGGCGACGGGGCTGCTGCTTGTTTGATGCAGCGGATGTAGCCCCACTGTAAAGACAACAAATGTTAGCCTTCATGGTATTTGTTCGGAGAAACACCTCGTTCGACGCGTCGAAGCACGGTTAGTATTACAGAGTATATCTGGACACCGCTCCGGCAGAAGACGACGACATTAAAACCGTCTCCTGGTTTATACGGCGCGGAGTCTTGCGTTCAGCCGGGAGATTCGGCGAAGGGAGGGGTGCGCCATACTTACTACCAGCCTGCCCGCCGCTGTACTCTCTCTAATGGCTCCCCCCGGTATAATGTCTCTCGTTTTACACACGGGGAATAATGGCGTGTAACGGTCAGAAACTCGCGTATTTCTAGTTTGACCCTCGCTGCGTTACCGCCCAATTTTCTTTTTCGCGTTTTTGTGTGTGTGTGTGTCGTGGTTGTAGTGGTTCAGGAGGCGGACCCTGTGAGTGAAGTATTCGTGCGGTATTGATATCGACTTGGGAAGACCCGACAGCTGAAGCCCAGCCATGGGGAACACCACCTCCTGCTGTGTGTCATCCAGCCCCAAGCACCGTCGGAGTAACCACTCGCGGCTCGAGCCCTACCGGCCAGAAGCGGAGCTCAGCCGGGAGGATACCGCCTGCAACCTTCAGCACATCAGCGATAGAGAGAACATCGACGGTAATTCACTCCCTGCGTTAACATCACACACACACCCAGCGTTGGCTTGCAACAAGGAGCACGACGTCAACACATATCAATGCAACACTCCCACCGTGGATAGATGTAACCGCGTTGGACGTCTTTTGAAAGCAGTCAGTGGGCATATGTCATTTCAATAGCACACCGACCTATAGCCTATAGAAATGACAGTATTTAGATTTAGTTGTGCACTAACGCTGTCAGTGTGCAGTACAAAATAAGAAATACTGTCAGTTCTATATAGAGCACGCAATTATTGACACGTCAATGCTACGTATTTATAATACATATTTTTATTGTGGTGCCTTGATGCCGATCACATAAGTTCTGCAACGTGTTGACTCTACAGTCCTTTAGCAATATGCAATTATTGCAATACTTGCTGAGTATTAGTAGTACTGTCTTGCCCCATGTGCTCCTGACTGCTTGTGTTGTGCGCGGTAGCCTGGGATGGCGACCTTCTCCTCCTGCCAAGTCTAGAAGCCAGCTTCAATGAGTCTGCTGAGATTGCATGACATCATTCACTCACTTGGACTTACGTCATCGTCCCCCCCTGTGTGCTTGTGTGGAGGGCTGGAGGCTCAGCAGAGTGAGAAGCTGTTGGATTCGATAAGAGTTTGTGTCAGAGTTTAACAACAGCGCTGTTGTTGTTGTTGTTTTTGTTGACAAGGAGTCACAATATATGCCACTGTCACTGGCATGTATTCTAGGATAAATCAATGGGACCATATGTAATGTCACTTGTTCATATCTATATGCTCACTTAAGTGGGTGGGAGAGTGGCGTGCAGTGAGGCATCACTATAAATGTTGTAAAGGGCTGTAGACCTGTACTGTGAATATGTGTATTTTACATGCCGAACTGTTTTTCTGTCCTTACGTTCTACAAGAGACAGAAATGGAGAGGCCAATGCCGGCCAACTGATTCTAAAAGTCTTTAAATCTGTCCAAAAACTCTTAAGGAAAAGTAATGTCACATGCCTAGCGTATGCCGAGCCACATGTAATGACCTAATAATGACTCGGTTCATGGTATTTGGTTGCTGCTCCTGATCTGACCGACTCTTCGCCGCTTGCCAGTGTTTTTTCCAAGCGGGTGGTGTTTCGGTCACGAGCTGCCAAGTCCTCCCAATAGAGGATGAGGGTTCCCAGTTGTGAGTGATCAGGAGAGCCCCAGGCTCTAGCCAGGGCCGCACAGCCCCCCCCCCCCCCCCCCCCCCCCCCCCCCCCCCCCCCCCCCTCCCCCCCCCCCCCCCCAGCA
>OOFB01028880.1:31622-49279 GCA_900323305.1 Trachyrincus murrayi
CCCCCCCCCCCCCTCTCTCTCCTCAAGAGCGTTCTGTCTACAACATCTCAGAGACTAGTGACAGTCACAGGATGGCTGCAGACAACATTGGGGTCAGCATGTCCTTTTGTGGTTTTCTCCTTCTGGCAGGGTTTTAATTTTGGGGTCCATTGGCTCCGTCTACATGGTAGCTAGTGTTTGGACAAAGTTGAAATCTGCATTCAGTCTCCGTTGTTTTTATTTGTATAATTGATGTACTATTGAACATCATGTTAACATCATGGTGGGGATCTTTACTAATCAATCACTGCATAGAACAAGGGAGGGCATGTGATGTGACATTTGCGATGGAAGAAAGACTTGTTTGTTAGTTGTTTTTCTTGTGTGTTTGTGTGCGCGCGTGTCTTGAGTAGTTTACTCAAGTCCTCACAGTTGAGCCAGTGGACCCTGTCATTGAGCCTCTAATGGCATTCCCTATCTCACATGGAGGTAAAGGCAGGGCTTGGTGTAAAGAAACTGCTTTCCACACCACAGTGTTTCAAATGGGTCATTGTTCTCCGTCTCGTTATCTAGAGCCTTGTGTGAACAGCGAATGCGGAAAGTGGTGGTCGGGCGAAGAATTTCAGATCTCTCTTACCAAAGTACAATAAGGGCAACTATAACTTCCTTATCTGCCTCGTTTCATCCAGAAACCAAATGTACCAAATGGTGATGGTAGTTAGAATTGCATCTTTACTTACTAGTACCTTAAAATAATCCATATATATTCACCACTTTGTGTGAAGACACTTTGACATTCCTTATTAAATCGTTTAGTTTAATTAATTCAGACATTCCAACATGCATTGTTGTCACATTACGACATGGGGTGGGCGGGGCTGTACACACGTAGGTAGCCTATATACACAACCTTCATACTCCCAAAAATCTACAAAGAAAGTAGTCTGTCGCCCATTAAAGTGCATTGTGACCAAAATGCTGCACCACCATCTTCTTTTGTCCGCCACAGCCTCGTATATGAACTGGGACAAATTCTCTTGGAACAATGGTGCACAGTAATGCACACAATGGTATTTACACTGGCTCTCCAGCCAGTGCTGTGAGTGCAGAGACCGGTCCATTGCACTGGCCTGGCATGCCTCATCTGCATTTACACCTCTGTGTGTATTTACACTTAAGGCTAAATATTACCCAGAGGTTTTGATTTGACTAATATTGGGATACGGCTAAACGTTGTGTTACGCTCGTCCTAACGGCAGCACGGTGTTAGTGTGATTCAGCTCGACCGTTTCATACCATACTTTTCATAGTTAAAAATGGCCTTGAAGAAGTGTCTTGATTTCCCATCTCTCATTGTGTTGGTGTGTGGATTCCAGCTTTGCCTTTACTTCTACCTCTTGTAGTTTTCTCAGTTATTCTCAGACGGAAAAAAATCCAGCTGAACAAATCACTGTTTCCCCTTGAGTCATCATTGTATTTTTTTTTTTGAACATGTAGGAGAATCTTTTTACAGGAAAAAAAAGAAGTTTTTCTCATGACTTGTCGCACGTCAGCCGAGAGTTAAAGGAGAGCTAATCAATCAGTCCTACACGTAGACTTAAAAGAAGTAGACACAGACAAAATGGCAGCCTGTTCATTTGTTCGGATTTGCTCGGTGGCGCAGTGAGGCAACAAAATCCCGCGAAATGGGGCCTGGCATCTTGAATGACGATAGTCTACGAACACGTTGGTCTATGGCACTACTGGGAGGTTACGGGTGCAATTACCACCAATATCCGCTACACACACGGCTGCCTCAACCTTCAAGTTTAAGCCTGGTCCCCTGGTCCTACAGGATCAGGTAGTCATCACAAGTCCCAACACAGGGAGAAGGGAGGCGGCCTAGTGTTTTTTCAGGGGTGTATTCACTGTGAATACAGTAAAGGCTTTACAGTACCTTCTATTGTCAGTCATTGTTACCTGGCAGGCCTCCGAAGGATGTATTCTAATAGTAGGGGGTGGTGCGTGGACCCCCTGTGGGAGACACACACACAGACACACACACTATACAGCTCAGGTTTAGTTTAATAAGAGACATCTGTAAATGAGCAGTGGCCCTGAGCTTGTCGTGGGTCTTGTCATTGTTCAGAGGTAGTTAATTCTACGACGCCAGAAGTGGGCTAATTAGAATCTGGCGATTCCATTATTTATACATATAGTTAAAGAGCTGAGGGAGTCTGGTAGCCGGGAATCTGACTATTTGACCCAGATCTGCAACCTATGCGAGGTCGTTCAGCTTTTTTCACCGATTTATTGTTTTAGTGAGATAAGAAATCGGGCTATTCCATGTTACTGTAAGAAAACCAAACCAGTCCCTCTGGTATTTGAAAGGGAATCTTGCCGGGATAAAAGGCTTCCATTTTAAGAACAAATCGACTGATTCCAAAACGTGTTTATGAAAGAGCAATTGCCTGTGACAATCTCATTCTGGTGACCTGTTCAGCCTGGCTAGGCTTATTGTGGCTGAATCTATCCCCTGCCACATAGAAAACTCATGTTCACTTTTTCTCTCTATAGTCCTCTCCCTTTTTCATCTTGCTGACATCTCGAAATAAATTATATAATGGCAAGACAACGCATCAGGAGATGTGAGTGGCTGGTTTAAAAAAACAAAGGGTTTCTTCCATTAGCCCATTGATAGGTTGACAAAAAGCTACCTTTTGAGTGAAAATACAACGCACAGCACCAGTCTCTATGGGCAGATTTGTTCCTCACACACCCATTCCAAACAAACAGATAGATAATGAACGTGTTATGAATAGAGATGTCAGAAGTGGAACAGGCTTTTGCTTCGGCACCTAATTGTGTGGGTGTTACGTTGGTAGGTAGTGTGTGTGCGTGAATAAATTGTGAAAGCGAATGAGGGACAATAGGCCATGCTGCTAATCGATGCTAACAATTATCCTAAATCCCCCCCCCCAAAAAAAATATTACGCCATGACGACCTGCGCTGCAGTGCGATTGAGTGAATTACGAACGTTAATTACACAGTCCAACACTGTCTCGCATAGGAATTGGATCTAAATGAATATCCAAATTGTCCATGGATATCCAACCATCTTGCTGGACGAGCTAACCATTTAAAACCTTTAATCTTTGTTAGTAGGAGTAAATGCGTCTGCACTATACAGCGCGATGATCATAGTGATGTTTCCATGCAATAGAATCATAATAATGTCTCAACCGTGAAACACGTACACACTGTACACCTGGACCAGCTGTGCGTGCATGCATGCATGCATGCTGTGTGCGCGTGCATGTGGAGAATGTGGCCAACCTGCAAAACAACCTACTACTCTTGTCAATAATTTGGCCCATTAATAGGCTAAATGGACTAAATTTAAAATGTTCCATTTCCATTTAAGCAAAAGTTTGCAGTGCACAAACGTATTGTACAAAATAGCCTAAATGTGTTTCTGATAAGAGTTTATAAAAACTCTTATCAGAAGTGATTTGAAGTGTTCTCATTGAAAGGAACAGTACTATGTTCTTGTTACACTCTGGTCTGTCCTCCCTGTTCCCTACCCATGGTGCCATCAGCTGTCGATCCTGTGACTCTTCCTCCGTGGCCAATCAATGGCTCCTATTATGCTGGAGGTAAAAAAAAAGGATCCATTTTAGTTAACTTTCTTGTTAAGGGGAGTGTAGTGCTGACTGTGCGACCCATAGGGTAAAGGATCTAAATACACCAGCCTGTAGAGCTGCGTGTCCATTCAATGCATGAAAATGGCCAATGCAAAAATTGTGCCACAGGGGGTTTCAAAGCCGGATGGACTGTTAAAATTTAAATGTACTTAAGACTGCAACAATAACCCGCTTACAGCGATTTGTTAACAGGAAGAGGAAATGCATTCACACATCCACCTTGGGGGAGCCGAGCAAAAGGAGGGCTGGCGGGATGGGGTAGGGCAGTGGTCATTCCTCAGGCATGACGTTACCACTTCATCTGCTGCCGGCAGAATTAGCATGTGAGCTATGGACTACACATGGCAGAGCAACCTCTCGTCTTCCAAAAAATCCAGTGCCATAATCCCTTTGTGTTTGAGAGTTCAAAAAGGTTCAAAACTATGAAACACCTCACTCACTTCAAGTCCTCCACAACAACAAAGAGCCATGTAGCCATTCAAATAACACCACAATGTTGTTTAGTTCTAGTTCAGCCGGAGAAAGTGGTAGTTTCTGTAGTGGAATTCTTTTGTGTTCCCGGCCATGCAGCAGAGCCGCCAAGGCTAATCTCCGAGGCTAATTGAGCGTGCAGCAGTCAGATGGGCCTGCTAGCGCTGGCGAATGGGCACCGCTAGCCGTTCTAGCAGGTGTGGTGATAATTAGCATACCTGGTCAACGGGGGGGAAGCTGCCTCCGGCACCGGCGTGACCAGTAGCACAGAACCAACCAATCAGATGAGCCATGATAAGACATGGCACTGGAGAGATCTACATACGGTATTGTCTTTAAATACCAAATATATCCAACCGCAGGCGGTTTAGTTCTTGTGAGTTTTCACTTTCAATTTGCGGTGTTTTTATCCAACAATCTCGGCATCAGCACAGTCAATCGTGCGTGCGTGCGTGCGCGCGTGCGTGCGTGCGTGCGTGCGCGCGTGCGCGCGTGTGTGTGTGTGTGTGTGTGTGTGTGTGTTGTGGTTGAGGACATCACATGGCAGCAGCAACAGTTGCAACAGCTTTCATTGAACCAGCAATCACTTCCTGTACCTTACGTAACATTCTGCTCTGGAGTTTTATTTTTTTGGTGCCAGCTGGCCAAGTGGCAACTAGTCTTACAGCTTACGCTGTTTTAGTGTGTTTTTAGTCAATTCTTATAGTTACCTTATTGCCATCGACACTTGGGGCCAAGTCTATGGTAGTAAGTGATAACAGCTAGGGATGTTCGCGACTGGGCCTCTTTCGACTGATTTCTAGGCATTTCTGGGTTTTTTTCAGACTAGTCGACTAGTCGGTTAATCCTTAACAGCACGCCCTGTTCCCTGCTCACTTGAACTTGTACAGCTGGATCATTTAATTGCTGTAGAATCTCTGCTTTTAGAATCACCGCTTTTATTGTGAACCAGAGAAATGAGTTTCTACATTTGCAGGGGATTAGAGAACAAGAGATGAGACAAGCAGAGGTGCTCCGATCGTACTTGAAATAATTGCAGTAATAAATATAATATAATAATATGCATGTATTGTGACAGCAGGAAAAGGAAGCTTCACTTGCAGGTGTTGAGCCAAATGGGTGTGTGTGGTTGTGGGTATACTGTGTGTGACAGTGGGGTGCAGTTAAAGTGGCCAAGAGAGGCAGCAGCCCATGAGCAGCCATGCCGTGCATAGCTGTAGTTTAGCAGCTTGCAGTTAGCAGCCTGTTTTCCCCAGAATGTATGGCAGATGTAGAATATCAATCAGCAGTGTTTTGGTGTTCTGTAAAAGCAAATCTGCAAAAAAATGTTTTTTATTTTTAACTGGTGTTACAAATTGTTTCTGTTGCAATGTTTTGCAACATGTTTCAACTCTCAAACGACAACCCCTTGGTTGTTGAATTGGTTCATTTCGTGGCTGTGGAATGAATCCATTTCAAATCACGATTTGTATAAATCCTTCTAATCCCAACATGCACATTAAGTGTGTGTGTGTGTGTGTGTGTGTGTGTGTGTGTGTGTGTGTGTGTGTGTGTGTGTGTGTGTGTGTGTGTGTGTGTGTGTGTGTGTGTGTGTGTGTGTGTGTGTGTGTGTTGAGGCGTGCTTGACAAGGAATATGCAAATAATGACAAATGTCTATTAAAATGTGGGTTTGTTTTTCTAATGCTGAAACATCCAGAGCCCAGCAGTCTGCCACTCCGCCAGGAGTCCCAGCTTCACTGGGCAGGTGCAGCAGCAGCCCTCGCTGGCTCCTAATTGCTGTCACCCAGGGTGTAACGTCTGGTTGAGGTACAGGCTCGGGGGCCACAGGGGACAACATCGTGTCACCCCTCCTGCTCTGATTAATTGGCTGTCAGCCTCGTGGGGACATTTGGCACACAAACGCACTCAAGATGGGATGCCCTCTAATCAGTGAGAGTAATCATGTATGTATAAACCATAATGTGTTTGAGAATGCTCCGATCAGAGTTTCCCACCACAAATTAGGCAAAGAAAGTAGCTGTGACAAGTTGAATCTGTTAGTTGTTTGGCATGTTGCATCTCGTTGTACTGGTTATTGGTGTAGTCATCTATTTTGCTGCAACACAGGTAGAGGAATATCAATATGGGAGATTGGAACAATAACAATCAGGCCACTCAAAGCAGTGATTTGGACTACAACCCAAAGGCCTGGACCTTTGACACTCACATATAGTATACAGATAGTTATATCTGTGTACTGCTTTGATCTCTCGCTCTCGCTCTCACTCACATTAACTTTGTCTCCATCTGACACTTTGCCCTCTGACATTTTGAATCCCAATCCTGCCTTGTTCTTTTTTTTATGCATTTCGCAACACCAATGTCCTTAATGCTCAAGTGTGTGCTGTGGGATTCAGGTGCAATTTGTATTACTTGAAAGAGGATCTGGGAGAGAAGGAGAGGCACACGGGAGAGGGAGAAAGGGAGGAAGAGGGAGAGATGGGGGAAGGCAAGAGATTGTACAGGAATAAGCCACTGCGCCTCGTCTTTTACTTGCTTAGGAGCGAGCCCAAATGTAATCAGGTTTTATTACCGCAGTCTGGCCGTGCTTTTTTTCACATTCCAGCAAATGGGGTGGGGGTTAAGAATACTGTCACAGTAGCGGTAAGATTAGTTCTCTCATCACTGCCTGGGGGTCTCTGATGAGAGATGAGGACACCCGCCTACCTTCCCCTTCAGGCCGGCAGGAAGTGCAGCATGTGCTACTCCCGGACTGTGTGTGCGTGATTGGGAAATCAACGTTGTGGAGGGGAGTTTGTCAATGAATTAATAAAAAGTAAGCTGTTGCTAATGCTATTTGGTGATCAATCATGATCATAATGTGTTTTGATCAAGGTGTCCGATGTGAATGCTGCAGCCACATCTGGAGCCACAATCAATCAATGCAGTATTTGCTTCATGCCACTTTAAAACACGAATCCAGTGTATGTGTGTGTGCAGTGTACCGTATGGACAATGTAACCTATACCATATTGTACCTTTTTGAATTGTCATTTATTTTTGCCTTTTTCACTGCCATCAGATTATTCTATTACTCTGTTCTATTGTTTCTATTTATAAACTGAATGCGGCGTGTGATATTTTTAGTATGGGATGTGCTTTATAAACAAAAAGTACTTGTTATTCAGGTACCTGCGTCACAGACCATGTGATTAAAAGACCATTGTCTTTTTTCTGCCTCTGTCTGTTGGTAGTTACAGTACGATTCTAAGGGTAATAACTTTATTGTTTGTTATTACTCTTATCTGACTATTTCTTAAACCTTTGTATATGTTGCACGGTCGATTTTCACCGCAATACATTGTGTTGCATTCAATGGGAAATGTGGGACTTTGACAAACGTCAATGTCTGAACAGCATGATGTGTTGAATGTACCATTCAGGCTCAGAAGGTCCACTGTTGGGCGAACTGTAGCAGAGGTAATGCTAGTCTACATCTCAATATGAGATTGGACAATGTTAAAGATAATGACAGTTATATATATCTATAGATATATATATAGATATATATATCTATATCTATATCTATATAGATAAAGAACCCAAGTCCTGTTTTGCTTATACAAGTCTTTTTAAGGGATCTTAGGAAGATCAGTGAGGCGAAAAACAAACATACAAGTGACCATACAAGTGATCACACAAACGTTGAGCTCAACACAAACTCAACTCTGAACATTCAAGGGGCCCGTTTATTATTTTCTGTTGGGGGAGTTATTGTATCGCCGGCTTATGTAAATTGTATTGTGTTTTTGATCATTTGCATTTGCAGTAAAATTTCACTCTTGCTTTTTGTCTCTGAAAACATTTACTTATGGTACCCTGTTTATCCATCAGCTCCTACGAACCTAGAATGTGTGTACTTACCTTTGTGGGCTACAACCATAAATGTAAATACTTCATCATTTGGCTAGTGAGATCAGACCGTACTAAACCGAGATATGAAAGCAGTTTTTTCCTATAAATTTAATGCAATGGCTCGTTCTGGGATGCTCTTGTGAAAAGTTGTGTGTGTGTGTGCGGCTGTTGACAGTTGAGTGATGTCTTTCGTTATTCTGGCTTGACGTTGCGTCAATAAAGACGGAACCCCAGAAGTGTTTGAGACTGGCAGAGCGGTGTTGTTCAACATGCGTGTGTGCTTGTGTAAAAATGTGTGTTGCAACAATGTTACCTACCACTGAGGCTGGTCCTATGAAACTGCTGCATCCTATATAGACCATTAGCAAAGGACTCCTCTCCAAGATGTGCAAGAGAGCCAGGCTTTATGACGGACAGACGTAGAAAGGTTAGGTTTCCTAATGATCGTACCCGACTGCTATATCTTCTAAAACAACCCCATCTTGCCCTGACCGTCCCTCTGGGCGTTAGACCGCTCCGCCAGACGGCTCAGCAGCTCGTTTTGCTTCACTGTCTTCCACTCCCATCTACTTTCGAACACGGATCTTGTGATGATACCAACAACACATAAAGGCTAACTAACCTCGCCTCTTCGTGTCACAACCCCCTGATCACGGGGGAGGTCAGTATTTGACACGGTGGTAAAAGGGCAGGGCCGCGCGCCGACGGTGTTTAATAACGGGTAGGATGTTGCCGAGCACCCAGGGTAGCGGGACCTTCTCCTCCTCCTCGGACTGATGTTTTGACACAGTGCCAGACCGGGTGCCAGACTGCCAAGAACAGCATTCAGGGGTTGGGGACGTCTGCCAACAGCTTGCCAGCCTCAGCAGTTACAGCTGTCGTGTGTGTGTGTGTGTGTGTGTGTGTGTGTGTGTGTGTGTGTGTGTGTGTGTGTGTGTGTGTGTGTGTGTGTGTGTGTGTGTGTGTGTGTGTGTGTGTGTGTGTGTGTGTGTGTGTGTGAGATGCCTGCTGGATCTTGTGATAAGAACATTTGGTTTTGCGAAAGTACAGAATACGGCATGAATTGTTAAAACTAGAAAAGTAAAAATCATGTAAAAGCATGTAAGCAATCCTGCGTGACAGTCAAAGATGACATCGTGCAATCGACATGCATGTACATGCTCAGCATTTTGAAGGAATGTCTCAATACATTATAATGTCCTCTTCATATCTCATTTCAATTACATAATTTTATATACACAGAATTTGTTGTGATGGCCTTGGTGATTTCCAAGTAATGTAACTTTATCTAGTTGTATCGTCTTTGCCATTTCTTCACCCTGGCCTTCATTGTCCGTCTGCTCTTTGTTATTGTTCATCCTTTCCATTTCCACGCTCTCCTCCACAAATAACCCACATCTGACCTTGCACATGAATAAACCGAACTGAACTCAGTGTTAGTGTTAGTGGCCTTGGCTTATAGCTGCTCGTGTGCTTTGTGCTTGGGTTAGTATCAAGTATGCTGTATCAAGCATACTTGATACACTATGCTTGATACAGAAGCACATTCTTCACAGATCCATGTCTTTTTTATGTATTTTGCCACAACTTTTTAGTTTTTGCCATATAGACACAATATTTCACTGACTGGGAAAACGTGTGGGCATCTTAATTTAAGCATCATTCCCCATGCACATCATTTCCTATATTCCACAAAACTAGTGCTGTAATGTGCTGGACCGGATGTCTTAACTGTACAGCCACAACTGGCTCAGGTTTCTGTAGAGGAGGGACCAAACCAAGGATGCTGTGTGTGTTTCCATGGCATCATTTTCAATTTTGTACACACACGCACACACACACACACAGCGAGCCTTACCTTAGACTTAACCCCCTCCCCACATCCATCTAACAATGGTGTGGTCCGTGTCCCTGCTCTGCCTCATTTCCCTTCCACTTCCTGAAATGCAGGAAATTGTGTGCGTTCTTTCCCTCCCCAGGGGGCAGGGTTAGTGAGTAAGGTGTGTGTGTGTGTCCTGTCTGGAGAGGAAGAGACGGGGACCTCGCTCTGTGGTAACATATCTCGGATCAAAGGTCATATGCTGACACAAGGAGAGCCACGCCCCGAGAATACAGGTTCCCACTTTGAAGAATAAATGGTACTTTTTTACACATCTATTCAACATAAAATAATCATGTTACATGAGCAAGTGTTCCTAGTGACAAATGTGCTTCAAATATCTTGCCGTAATCTGCAAAGTTAGAATCTGTACACACACACACGCACACATGCTCCTAATTGGTGCAAATGCAATTATCACAAAGGGTCGCACTCACACACTTTCATGATCTTCATATCCGCCCACATCATGGAGGTGTGTGTGTACGTCCTCTGTGCTTCTTGAAGTGCCGCTCATGCACAATAGGACTGGCAGTTCAAAAGACACCGGAGACAATATCTCCCTTTTCAAAAGAGCCCGAAGACAATGTCGGTCTCTCCTTTTCTGCCGTGTTACCTTTTAAGGACATGAATGGTCCGTTTGGTCCAAGATACAGTTTCAGTAGCTGGACATTACATTGTAACTGAAATGTGAGGTGGGCGTTAAGCCAAATGGACGTCACACACTTTTGTGTTTTGTGAATTGAATTTTGAGAGATAAATGTTCATTTCCTTCTTTCGTTCGTAACCAAGTCTCCTATACTAATTTCCGCTGACACTGCCTCTTTCTTTCACTTATTCAAGCTCGTTCTCTTGTTCTCTCTCTCTCTCTCTCTCTCTCTCTCTCTCTCTCTCTCTCTCTCTCTCTCTCTCTCTCTCTCTCTGTCCTTGCAGCTTCTCCACCTCTCTGCTTCTCATTGTGGGTGTCATTTTCCACCTCTTCCTGTTTCACTGATGTCATCCGTGGAACCACGAAGGTGGGGCCGGCGGGGTTGTGCCCCTCCACATCCCTTTCCCATGCATCACACACACACACACACACACGTTGTGAATGTGTGCTTGTGTTGGCTTTTTTAAAAAGTGCTACTTCTACGATAGCGCCTTCATAAGCTTAAGATTAGCTCAAATCTGGACTGCCCTGCTGCTATGATTTTGTCTTTGCTCAGCCGATATGATGGCAGTCAATACTGTCTGCTATATATATTAATTTTTGAGTGTGGATTCCATTTTTAGATTCACTGATTGAATTGGGAACAATGTGTTAATTATTAGTCATAATTATTGCCATTAGGCAAAATCCTTTTTGGCAACGTCCTGATTTATTATTATATTATAAATGAATTATGTTATTATACAACACGGCTTACTAAGACAGACACCTGGTGGTGGCTAGCTGAAAGTGCACAGGGCTAAATGCAGGTCAAAGACTATCGAGTATAGACTATATGTCCGTGCTGTGTTTTGACTCAACAAGTCTTCTCCCCATAGGCCGATGTTGTGTTGAGGTGTGTTGCTCATGCCTGATGTCCTTGTTGTTCTCTGGGCACGGACCGTGATTTAAAACACAATATCCGTGTTTGCTAAGACATCGATATTACAAACGGCTGTTTATAGAGCACTCTTCAGTGACACATTCCTGGCTAGTAAATGGTAACCATGGTTGTTTAAACACAGTGTGTTTAAACACAGAGTGCTGCTGAATTTATATGCTTTAGATCATAATCTAATCCATGATAATGTTTTGTTCATAGCATGCCTACTAATGAAGAATATTCACATTATATATTTTTTTCACTTTAGTCTTTATTCAAACAAACTGACACAATATAATACTTAATTCAGTGGCAAACTGATACCATTTTAGCAGTTACTACTGTTTAGTTTTAGCTACATCCGGTATAAGTTCAGTGGAAAACTACTCCCTCCACTATCGCTCTACTCCAATGTACCCTGACCGTCACAGTGTACACATAGACACGAAAACTAGAATTTTCACGCCAGGTTGGGAGTCTGGTTTCACCGCACATGCCGGTGTCTGACAGTACTATGATGCCATGCGCTCTTGCCCCCGAGTGTCTTTATGATTGGTCAAATGACTGATGGCAGATTTCTTTAACAGCTATTTCATGGAGCCATGATGTTGTCCTCCATGTTCCCACATCTTTGTCATGTTATCCGAATATTATGCTCAACTAACATTTAGCATAATGTATGCTGAATTTGAGGACGGGAAAAAAGTAAATGTAATCCAGCTTTTAAATCCACAACCCATAATATCTGTGAAACCGGCAGCTATAGCAAGGTGATTGCAGCTCCAGCTAATCCTCCGTTTAAGTGCAGGAAGTAAGTAAGTGCTCAGCTAAGTGCTGGGCACCACTTTGCCCACAGGGGGTGGTGCACAATCACACATAAATGCCATGAAGTCAAACCATGAGTCGGATCCACTCCAAATCATGGGGAACATAGTGGTAGCCAATTCGTTGAGTAACGTGCCACCACGAATTGCAGGATAAGGGCTCTCGCTGGGGTGGTGGGCGCTGGGCTCGGCGGTGCATACCTTTAGAGGCTGCTAGCAGCTTTAATTTAGCTTGTTTTTGTCTTCGTGCGTCTAAGTATCTTTCTCTTCTTCCTCCAGACCTACCTATGGAGTACAACCCATCTGACCACCCGCGGGCCAGCACGATCTTCCTGAGCAAGTCACAGACGGACGGTAAGCCGGCCCTCCGTACACCTCTCTCCAGAACCTCAGCGTTTTTCACCTTTCATCTGCATGCCCGTCATTCAAACCCCCGGTAACCTCTCCAGGACATCAGCCTGTTGTCCGCCCATTCACATAGTTGGAGATTAACCAAACAACAGTAATTTCACAGATGTCCTTGTGGAAATTATACGCTCACTTATCAAGACGTGTGAAACTATATTAAGAATTTCATTTTTCATTTGTTTTCTCTTTGACAAAAGTGATCATACATTGCATGATTTTGCCATACCTAAACGTAATATAAAGCAGTAGGAGCAGTATTACAGTTCATACAGATTTAATGATAAGGAAAAGCAAAAACAACAAAAATTGGCAAGGATGGGAAAAAAAGCATAATAAATCAACAGTTCTTGTGACCATTAATGGTGAGCCAATTACGACAGCCGTAAAAATGCATGCCAATTGGCTCTAGAGTTGTGTGTGTGTGTGTGTGTGTGTGTGTGTGTGTGTGTGTGTGTGTGTGTGTGTGTGTGTGTGTGTGTGTGTGTGTGTGTGTGTGTGTGTGTGTGTGTGTGTGTGTGTGTGTGTGTGTGTGAGGAGAGTGGGTGGGGGGTTGGTTGGTCCTTTGAAGCTGCAGTCTTTGTACTTTGACTTTGCAGGAATAATGGTTGTTGCACAGCTCCCCCGATAGGTATAAGAAGCCTCATTATGCTACCAGGCAAGGCTAGGGAGGTAATCCACTGATAGGTATAAGAAGCCTCATTATGCTACCAGGCAAGGCTAGGGAGGTAATCCACTGATAGGTGTAAGAAGCCTCATTATGCTACCAGGCAAGGCTAGGGAGGTAATCCACTGATAGGTATAAGAAGCCTCATTATGCTACCAGGCAAGGCTAGGGAAGCCACATTATGCTACCAGGCAAGGCTAGGGAGGTAATCCACTGATAGGTATAAGAAGCCTCATTATGCTACCAGGCAAGGCTAGGGAGGTAATCCACTGATAGGTATAAGAAGCCTCATTATGCTACCAGGCAAGGCTAGGGAGGTAATCCACTGATAGGTATAAGAAGCCTCATTATGCTACCAGGCAAGGCTAGGGAGGTAATCCACTGATAGGTATAAGCAGGCTCATTATGCTACCAGGCAAGGCTAGGGAGGTAATCCACTGATAGGTATAAGAAGCCTCATTATGCTACCAGGCAAGGCTAGGGAAGCCACATTATGCTACCAGGCAAGGCTAGGGAGGTAATCCACTGATAGGTATAAGAAGCCTCATTATGCTACCAGGCAAGGCTAGGGAGGTAATCCACTGATAGGTATAAGAAGCCTCATTATGCTACCAGGCAAGGCTAGGGAAGCCACATTATGCTACCAGGCAAGGCTAGGGAGGTAATCCACTGATAGGTATAAGAAGCCTCATTATGCTACCAGGCAAGGCTAGGGAGGTAATCCACTGATAGGGCTCATTATGCTACCAGGCAAGGCTGGGAACCATTATGCTACCAGGCAAGGCTAGGGAGGTAATCCACTGATAGGTATAAGAAGCCTCATTATGCTACCAGGCAAGGCTAGGGAGGTAATCCACTGATAGGTGTAAGGCAGGCTCATTAGGCTACTAGGCAAGGCTAGGGAGGTCATCCACTCTGCTGTTTGGTTTATAAACAAACAGCACCTTTCAACAATGGTCAGTCGGTAAACGACAACAAACAACAGTAGCGCGTCACCATACAATAGCCTACCTGTAGCTTGTCCCATAGATATAGATCCCATAGCTTGTTGTGGTGTTGACAGCCAGAGGAGAGGGAGTCGGGATGGCATCACACACGCATACACATTTTCAGACAACAACTTGTGTTTTTTCAGTTGCTGTGCCCGGCAAGAGAGGTAAGTACACGCGCGCCCGTATGATGGGGCAGGCGCTCGGTGGGGCAGCTAGGCCCGCTTCGTGTTTGGGTGTTTGGGCTAGAACTCTAGAACACTCCCCCCCCTCCCCCCCCCCCCTGTCCACGAGCTGTCATCCGTACACCACGCCTCTCACTACCGCTCTTCCCCTGTCAGCAGCATGTGTGCTTTCGCCGGCCGCTGGCCAAAAGCGCTTGTTGTGCATGTGTTAGTGAATGTGTGTACCGTGTGTCGTGGAGTTATTATAAATAGCGAGTCCAAGTCACCTCATTGCGTGACTGTTTTTTTTTTATTATTGCTTTTTCCCACACATGCACACACACACACACACACACACACACACACACACACACACACACACGACACAGTGATAGGCAGAGCAACACATCATTATTTTGTGTCGTTGTCGTCGTTCTATTTTGAACGCATAATGCACAAACTCTCTCGGTTTTATAATAACGTGTGTGTGTATCACTGTTATGATCAGGGTTGCACAATATTCCATTGCACAGTGTTTTATGGTGCACAGCACTTTATTAACAGGAAGACAATCAAACGCAGGCAAATATGTGAAGACACCGTCACACCGGTGTTACTTAGATGGCTCTAGAATGAGTCTTGTTGTGCAGCACTTTAGGAAACGCAAGATATTTTCTATATTTACTTTTCACGTCTGATCTGAGCAGTGGAGAATGTGCGAGTGTGTGAGGAAAAAGGTGAGAGACGAAAGGATTTTGAGTTGAGCGATGCCAGACTGTGTGCGTGTGTGTGTGTGTGTGCGCGCGCGCGTGTATCTCTGTGATGTTGCCCTTCGCCAGCAATCTTAGGCATGCCCTTGTGTGTTCTTTTATACTAGAGCAAACAGGGACAGATACACATGTTTAATACACACACACACACCTTCACCACCTTTGCTTCAGCCAACGGCTGTTGCCACATTTCATGCAAATGAAACAACATGGCACACAGTGAAAATTAGCTCAATCTTTCTCTGATACACACAAATCATCAGATACACTGAGCACAATTAACGACACAAATGACATTTTTCCAGTGAACCAAACCATTTTTTTGGAGCATAAATCTCCCTCTTAAGAATACAATTAGCTCTATTGACCCTTTTCATCCGGAAACTGAGTCGGTGCAACTGAATTGGCACAGAATCATTAAAACCATAACGATGAATCATTTGAATAAGTGTTGCTGTACTCCCAAATCTCAGAACATTATGTTCCACTTCTGCAATTAAAGGACTTCATTATTTCAAATTCTGGAAACACACCACATCTATTGCATAATGTTGGCTAAATCTAGTGTCTTAATACCTTAAGACATACAGCATCTCTTCGCCCAGAGCTCACCCAAGGCTTCTTGGGTGAGACCAAGGAAGCCCTGGGCAACTGCTGCCCCCTGTCTGCAAGGGTGGGGTACTGCAGCGGTCATGTGCTTGCGTGGCCTGTCCCCACCAAGTGGCAATGTTGACTTGTCTCTTTTCCATTCTTCTCATCTTTTTCCAGTACGAGAAAAGCGGAAGAGCCTTTACATCAATCACGTGAGTATAATCCTAATGCCAGAGTGCACCACAAGACCTATGTTTTCACTAGGGGTTTGTTGTTAAAGATGGCACACTTTAGGAGGGTTGTTATTTATGTATCTTTTTAAAAGAGCACACATTACATTTGTAGTTATTGTAATTATTCAGATACTAATTGTACTTTTCTTGTTTTATGTTTTTACAAGTTCACGCACATTTCTGAAAATAAGGTAAAGTATGACTCGTTCTCCTCGTGAGTGCAACTCCCAAAACCCCCACCCCTCACATATTCCCCTCATTCTCTTCAGGATTCAGTTCATAAAATCAACACCTCTTAGGTGTCATTCCTGACAGTGTCCATAGCAACAGATGCATGATGTCATCACTGTCCCCTCCCAGTGTCAAGCTCCCACCACCTTCAGTATTTAATGAATGTTTTCTGTGAGGATTGTTTTAAATGTTTATTTTACTTGCAATTCTAGAGCTGGAAAAAACATCATAGGTATTTTACGGTGTTAAACATCTGTCTGTATTTATTTGATAATTAGCAGTATTTTACATTTCCATCTAATGAGTGGTTGGCATAGAGTTCTTTTACTTTCTCAACTTGGAATCATCCATATTTTGAGGTGTGTGTGTATGTCTATATGTGTGTCTGCGTATGTCCTTATCTTTATTGACTTCTGTGTGTGTGTGTGTGTGTGTGTGTGTGTGTGTGTGTGTGTGTGTAGCACCACTCGGGCCCAGTGAGACGGAAGTACAGCTCCTGCTCCACCATCTTCCTCGATGACAGCACTGTCAGCCAGCCCAACCTCAAATACACCATCAAATGGTAAACAGCCCCTATCCTATCCCTCCACCTTATGCACATACTGCACAACACAGACTATGGATCCAGGTTGAATTTCGCTGTGTCACCAAAAAAGTAAAGTAAAATGTCATCACTTTTTATCACTTTAATGTTTTTTTTCTCCCATGTTACAGTGTATCCCTCGCAATATACTACCACATAAAGAACAGGTAAGCAGAATCAATTGTGTTCACCGTTCTGTTATCTTTCCTTTCTATTGGTAAACGCATAGGCGTTTCTCTGCTTTTGAATTGCAAGCAGAAAGTTCAAGTTGAAATGTAATGCACATTTATTGAAAGAATATCACACACTGGCCTGACCCTGCAATCCTGAATCAAACGGCCAGCATCACGGATACTATGGGCGATGGTTGCCACCGTTAACAGACCCCATAGTAACCAACCTTTTGTGGATCAGAATAGTCTCACCTAGAGGCTTGTGTCCGAGCGACGGGCTTAAATGTCAAGCCCTTGAATAGCGGTGGCACTCTAGAGCAGAAACACTGAGATATAATGCGGGAGGCCTGAACTCTGAATCAGGCCTTCACATTCTCCACTGATCCCTAATCTGTAGTCTGTTAGTGTGTCTCTGTCTGTCTGTCTCTCTGTGTCTAGTTTCTTTTTCTCTCGCTCTCTGTTTCTGTCTCATTGACTCTCTCTCAAGTGACATGGGCGTGCGATGCGTAGGTAAATGGCTCAATCAAACAGCCCTCTGGTTGTCACCC
>OOFB01028883.1:0-12974 GCA_900323305.1 Trachyrincus murrayi
GCTTGCAGTCCATTTGATGTCTATTTGCATTGCAATAAATGTTATGGTATAACTGACCTTGTTGAGTTTGTAATTCATGCTGCTTTTACTATAATCATTTTGTGTGATTTGTTTAGGCCTATGTAGAGGCGAGGTCATGCATCTACAATGTAGGCGACAGCAAATAGAGCTTGTTTTTTCTGTCTACTTAGTTTTTGTTGTTGTTCACGCTGAATACATTCAGAATGGCAGTAATAGAAGTTGAAATAAAGTTCCTATTCCCTTATATTATTATTATAATGATATTTATATGATATTAATATGACGTGAGGTTCCGTTAGCTTTGCACAAAAACAGCCGATTTAAAAATTACTTTTTACTGTGAGTACTTTTCAGAGCCTGTACTTTTTAACTTTTACTTGAGTAAAAAGTTGAATCAGTACTTCTACTTTTATCAAAGTATTTTTTTACACAAGTATCTGTACTTCTACTTAAGTACAGAATGTGTGTACTTTTGCCACCTCTGGTGTATTCACAAAATAGAGTTGTAATAGGATATAACTGCATAAAAAAAATCAATGACAAAGCAATACTTGAGAGTTGTGACACTTTTTAGAAACATCGACACCTTTTGGACAACATTGGTCACTACATACAAATCGCTATACTTTGCATGGTGGTTTCATGTTAACAGTTCATAGCCGTAGCCTCTAGAGGGCGCTAAAGCTAAGGGAAGGGGGAGAGGCCTTGCGGTGAGTTGCAGGACGTGTTGTAAAGACTAGTCTGGAGTTAAAGAAAAGCCTTTGTTTGATTAAAACACAACATACACCTCAGACAGTTATTTATTCAATGGCGTCGTAGTGATGAAGTGCAGTTTTCAAAAGTACAGAAATCAAAATGACAACAATACAACAAAAATACAGCATATCATTACTTTAACTGACTTGTATATATTATATTATATATATTTGAATAACTAGATCCTTCCAATATATATTAGTCATACATTTACATGTGTTACACATATATATCTGTATATATAACAATATATATAATGTAAAACAACATTAACAACAAGGTTGTTAATGAAGGTTGACGTGCGTCTTTTGTACATCAAACATCCGTTCAGTCACACACGATTCGTAAAGTAGACATTTAGTACCAGTACATTATCACAAATACAGAATGCATTTACCTTTGTGGGGACAACAAAAACAAATTCATTGTATTTATTTCATTAAAGGAATAGGTACATTCTTCCCCCAAAAAAATTGGTTGTATTTCGTAGCAAAATACTAATAATATCAATAATACTAATACTAATAATAATTTGAGCTTGTTATTTTTTAAATGGAAGCTGTATGACCTTACTGGGGGCGTGGCGACAACACAGTGAACATGTGTTAATGACCTCTGACCCTAGGGCAGGCTATCCATACGGGGTCACCTGATTCCTGCCCCTTCATAGTATCTGCTCTCCTCCAACACCTCCTCAATGACCGCCTGAAATGGACAAAAAAAGAAACCAAACTCACAAAGTCATCATTCTTTACTTATCAGTTATCAACGGTTCGAAAAGGCGACGTTAGTACATTCACACATAAGCCAGAAAGAAAAACTCTGACCAATAAACAGTTGGTTGGTTATTAAGCTACCCAAACCGTTGGTCCTTGGTCCTATGGTCTCTGTATCTGTGTGTAGAGATACTGAACAGGGGATTTTCGATTGAATGCTTACATTTTTCTCAGCCTAACTTGTATAGGCTGAGATAAATGCAGCAGGACTTATTTGGAAATCAAATTCGTCAAAACCATGGATTCAATTTTTTCCCCCCTCAATTCAAGGTGTAAGGCAAATGCGTAGTGAAATGTGTCAGTCAAATGGGTAAGGCAAATTAAATGGATGCAACATATGCAAATAATGCAAACAGGGTATGGCTACAAGATGCTATTTGCATTATGTCATTATTCCTTCTCTGCTACAGCCCACTCTCCTGTCTCTCTTCACTGTCCTATCCATAAAGGCACAAAAACCCCATAAAGAAACAAATAATGAATATACATCAATAAATAAATAAATAAATAACTTGCACTCACAATGTTGTAAGATTGGATGAAAACGTGCACCAAAGGGCATACATATTAAACAGCTAAAATATCAAAAACAGACCTGCATTTGTTCATAAGAAACGCCGTCCCTGAGAGTCCCTTCGTCCGCCACGTCTGAGAACACAGAGAGAATGTAACGCTTCAATCATGTAGCACATATATACCGGACTCGTTACATTTGAGACACTTGTGTAGAACGGTCAACAATGTACAATCATGTAGCTGTAGCGTCAACTGTCTGTCATGTTTTTTGCATTTACAATAACATTGCTACTACTCATATTGTGTACATAGATATAGTTTCTGTTTGTACTTTTTAATTCTTATTTTAATTTAGCATTGCTTTTAATTTCTACTATTGTCCTGTACTTTCTGTTGTGGCCCCCGAATTTGCTGTCTCGGATTAATAAAGTACCGTCTTATCTCATCCCATCTTCAAAGAACCAGAGAACACAGGAAGATAACCTGAGGACCAGCCAGGCGTTTCCCACACCCAGTGGAAGCTTTCTGAAGATGGTGGCTTGGAATGAACGTGGCATTGAGCCCTCCTACAGAAGGTGTTTTCACCAGAGAACCAGGATCTGTGTCTAAATAGAAACACAACAGTACCTTGGTTCTGAGGACCGTACAGCGGTGCCTTGATGGAGAGACTCTGTGGCCACCAGTCGGAGCTGGCTGAGCCCAACTCCACCGGCTCAGAGGAGCCCTGCAGGACCTGGAGGTTCAGAGGAACAGAGCTCATGTTTACATCCACCAGACACACCCGGGACACAAGGATCACACGGCGTTACAGGGCCCCTATTTTACCACCAGGTGTGTGATGTGTTGATTAGCCATTACAAGCAGTTCCAAAATCTACCCTAGTGACATCACAAGTGGGAGAGTCCACCCAGATGTATGATGGATCTAGATCAGCCCACTAGTTGGTACAGTCAAGGTGGCTGGTAGGTTGATCTATCATAAATATATTTAGGTTATAATATAGTCATTATTAGGTAAAGAAATAGTGCTGTCATATTTAGGTCATTAGGGTTAGATTGTATCTCATCATCTCAGGTCATTTTTTTTCTTATGATGAGATAAATTAACCGTTGACCTCTGACCTTGCTGAGTGTGACCTTCAGGCTGAGGGCGCTGCTGTCCTGTTGGAACAAGGACTTCTTGAATCTCTCCACCAGCCGCCTCCTGCTGCTGCTGCTGCTGTGAGGAGCCGGAGGGAGCTGGGGAGTGAGGACACACACACACACACACACACACACACACACACACACACATATATATACACGATACTCACGTGCATGCACACATACACTTACACACAAACACATACGGGCATGTATATACAAATGTGGCATGTGCACACACACACACACACACACACACACACACACACACACACACACACACACACACAGCTGAAAATCTAATGCTATTGTGACAAGTGTATTCATTGTTACGGTAAGCGTTACCTGGGTGATGTAGGCGTTACCTGGGTGATGCATGCTGGGTAATGTAGGTATTACCTGGGTGATGTAGATGATTTTGTGCAGCAGGACCAGGAACCTCTGGATGGGGTCGTCCAGCTCTCTGAGCCTCCGCTGGGAGATGGAGATCCCTGCCGAGGCTAAGAGACGACATGCAGCGAGTTAGGGGAGCGAGCGAGACGCTTCACGTGTCTTCAACAAACCTACATGTTAGCCATGTTGCATCGGGTGGCTGTGGATGCATCGATAAGTTACCTGGTCGTGGTTTAGCCTTTGGGAGAGTGCACTCGTCCCTGATGAAGACAAACAAAAGAACAACACCAAACACAAGTAATCAAACTGACATGTTTTTCTTCATTTTTGTTATCTGTGAGTCAGTGAGACAGTCTGTCTGTGCATGCTTACCCATGCAGAGTGGTGTCAGGTGGGACAGTGGCTCGGCCAGACCCTTTATAAACAAACAAACAAACAAACAAACAAAGAGCTTCAGCGTGTTCTCCTGTTCTCTGACCCGAGGGGGTTTCCACTCAGACCCAGACTCTATACATGAACAAATGACAAAATAAACTGACCTCCAGCTTTCCTCAAGAAGCCATTGCTGATTTTACTTCCGACATCAACCTCATCATCTGAGGCCTCCCCTGATGGACATAACATACCTGAGAACAGTCACAAGACAGCCATAAATACATTGACATCGTCAGCCTATCACAGTAGCTGATAATGATGTGGTGCGATGGGTCCTGTCATGACCTTGACCACTGTCCTGCCGGAGGTGGTCCAAGCTGCAGGCTGCAGAAGGAGAAGGAGCCGGTGTTTGGGTCTTCATTGAGGACTCCTCTGGGCCCTGTGGAGCCTCAAAGACACGCTTCATTCAGTTTCCAGAACAAAACTTCCCCCGAGGATAATCTAATCCTACTACTACTACTACTACTACTACTACTATTATAATAATAATGAATTCCCTTTTCATTTTGTGTATTAGTTCTTTACATGTACTTATTTTAATTATTGTACTGTCCTGTAATTCTGCTGCTGTGACATCCACCCGTCTGGGATTAATAAAGTTTATACAAACTTATCTCATTTCATCTCGTTTATCGTAATCCAGGTGGGATTAGATTACGTGCACGTGCTACTTACAGAAACACAAAAAGGTTTGATCCCTGATGTCCCCAACCTACTGAACCTGCATTCTACCCTGCCTGCTGTATCCGAGCACACTTGGTAAGTGTAAATACTTATTTACTACCTGCGGTGGGTTCGAGATCGTACAGCCCATCTGCCCCTTGTGCCTCTCCAGGAAGTACTTCTGCGCCCGCTTCCTGTCTCGGTCCGCCCTGCGCTGCAGTGCATGATGGGAGGCGCAGAAGCTGTCCATCAAACTCATCATGATGTCAGAGATGCTGGCGCTCACCTGCACCACGTCGGGGCGCTGGTGCGGGTCCGGGCTCAGGCACCTGGGGGACAGCACGGAGCATTAAAGGGCCCATATTTTACTAGCAGGTGTGATGTTGATTAGCTATTACAGGCCTACCCTAAATCTACCCTATAGTGACATCACACGTGGGAGTGTCAAAGGAGTTGATTGGTAGACTGTTACCAACTGGTAGACTCCCACTTGTGATGCCACCAACTGATTTTGAAACGATGGCTGGTGGTAAAAGAGGGTCAGTTTGAGTCGATGGCAGGACACAGTATGTAGTGTCCAATGTGTCGGTTTCTCACCACTTAATCATGCCAGTGACTCTTTCTGAGAACAGTGAGTCCTCCACCGGCTCGTAGACGGCCTCCACAATCTGAATACACACAACAAATCACAATCAAAACAGCGTTGTGTGTGGTGTGTGCGTGTGTGTGTGTGTGTGTGTGTGTGCGTGCGTGCTACCTTGGTGGCCAGGGACAGCATGTTAGTGCTGTAGAAGGGGGTCTGCAGGGTGGTCATCTGGTACAGGATGCACCCCAGAGCCCAGATGTCTGCCTTCTCCCCGTACGGCTCGCTCTTCACGATCTCTGGACTAACACACACACACACACACACACACACACACAAATGTCATCATCATTCAATGCCCAGATGTCCCCACTAGTCTACTCACAATTCATCCACAGTCTCACACACACACTCAAAGACTCTTTCCCTACCAAGTGAGGACTCACCAGGAGTAGAGGATGGTGCCCACCACCGAGGTCAGCTTGCTGCTCTCCTGTTTCTGTTTAGCTAGCCCAAAGTCCGCTTGAACCAGAGGGACAAAAACACACAAGTTACACATTTCATTTCCACAGGTGGGAAGGCGGGAAAGTGTGTGTGTGTTGTTTTAAGCAGGAAGTGTGGTGTGGTCCTCACTAATGGTCACTTTGTCCCGGTCCCCCAGCATGATGTTGTTGGGCGTGAGGTCGCGGTGGACGATACGCTTCTCCTTGTGCAGGTACCTCAGCGCCAAGCACATCTGAAAGGGACGCCAAGTTAGAGAAACTAGACAACCTTTCATTCTCAATTTAATATTTAGTAGTTTAGCGTACATTGAACTCTACATGTCAGATACATGTCATTATGGAGCAGGTAGAGGTTAGGGTATCTTGCTCAATGATGCCTACAGGTTAGGCTGCGGCCATTGAGGATCGAACCCAGTACCTTTCGGTTGGGAGTCAAACACCCTAACCACTACGCTTCTCCTTAATGTATTCGCCGTATGTTCAAAACGTTCACGTTGTTATGCTATAATGGTTCCATTCCATCACATTGACCAACTGTAGTGAAACACGCGGTTGACCCGCTACCTGTACGAAGACGTTCCAGACTCTCTGCTCGGTGAGCTTCTGCTGCTTCTCCTTCAGAGCACTGAAGTGGTCCGCTAGCGTCACTCCCTCTATCAGCTCCATCACGATGTACAGCCGGTCCCCTAGAGGGAAGCAGACTCCACCGTCACACGCTGCAATGCTAGGCTAGGGGCAGTGCATCGGCTCGCAGACAGCCGTTTTCAACCGTGAAAGTTAAAGGGCCCCTATTTTGCAACCAGGTGGGAGGTTGCCAGTTCAAAATCGATCCGCTTGTGACATCACAAGTGGGCGTGTCCACACCCAGATGTATGGTAGATCCAAATCCCCAGCCATCTCCCTGGTGGACTGTACACAGTTCTAGGTGGGCAACCTATCAGCTTGCATGGCTTGTAATGACCTCACGCTTGGTTGCAAAAATAATGCGTTCCTCACCTTCTAGAAATGTCTTGTAATATTTTACGATGTTCGGATGCACCATCTACAGAACAAGGAAAGAGTTCATTCATTAGACGTCAGATTACTAATTAATTAATTAATTCCTGCTTATTCATTAATGAGCAGGTAGGGGTTAGGACCGGAATAATGTGGATAATTGGGGTTGGAACCCAGAACCTATCGTTTGGGATCTAACCCCTAGACTGCACACATCCAGTTATTTGATGTAAAGCTCCACCTGCTCTTTGATGATGGAGAGCTCAGAGACGATCTTCTCCACGTTGCTGTCCCTGGAGCGCTTGTCCTTACCAAAGGCCGGGTTGTGGAGGTTCACCTCCTTCAGAGCCAGCAGGTTCTGACCACACTGCTTACGCACCTGACCATACACACACGCACACACACACCATTGATCTGTCAGGGCATTTTCAATGATTCATTACTAGTAACCTTTTTAAAATGTCGATATCTCTGTTTCCGTAACTCATTGTTTTGTTGATATGTGCCCGGCCGCATGTAATGCCCTCCTAGCCGTCCCTGGAAGGAGGGATCCCTTCTATGTGTCTCGTCTTTTTGAAGGCTTGTGGTTATAAAGCGGGCCTGTGAAGACCACGAGTGCTATAGAGACCCATGTTAGCGGGGGCTTATTGGTGGTGAAGCTGCATACTTCTTATAGGTAGGAGTGTATGTAGGTGTAGAAAAGACACCTCAGCACCTTGAAGACGCTGCCGAAGGCCCCGGTGCCGAGGTGGTCCAGTACTGCATAACCGCTGATGACTCTGATTGGCGGGCAGTTCTGATTGGAGGACTCGATGCCCTCCCTCAGAGCCTGGAGCTCATCATCCTGCAACACATCACAGCCAATCAGAACACACCTGACACCTGAGCAGAACTAGAACTAGAACAGAATAGAATAGAGCAGAGCAGAATGAAGTAGAGTAGAACAGAATAGAATACAGTAGAACATAACTGAACAGAATAGAACAGAGTAGAGTATCACAGACTAGAACAGAACATAATAGGACAGTGTAGGGTAGCATAGAGGAGACCAGACAGTAGAATAGAGTAGAATAGAACAGCATAGACGTCAACAGACTTGAATATAGTAGAACAGAACTAAATAAAGTAAAGTAGAATAGAATAGCTTTGAATAGACTAAAATAGAACCACATAGAATAAAGTAGAATGTAAGAGTGTATCGGTTTTTCTCACAGCGTAGAGCGAGACAGTGGCCTGCAGAGCTTCGTAGGCCGTCAGGTCTCGGACGTAATGTCCAACATCAATAAACATCTCAAAGAGCTCTGTGGGAAAGAGCCTGCGATGGAAACCAAACGGCATTCCTCAGCGGAGATTCGCTCCAAAACAAACATTTGCAGAGTTAAGTGTTTATACTGCTTTCATACTGTAAATAATACAATGGCATTTTCCATATGGCTTGCAGACTCCGTTTTCTATCATTTAAGAGCGAATTGAGTCAGTGGTGTATGAAGAAATTCTGATGCGTATGTACTTGTCGTCAATTATGTGTCTGAGCTCTTGTTTATTGGCTCTTGTTTATTCGATGCACTTATTTGTCTTAGCTCTTGTTTATTTGGTTCACTTATTTGTCTTAGCTATTGTTTATTTTGATTCTCTTCTTTGTCTCATTTGTTTAAGATAAAGTAGGTTGCTAACTTATTGCACTCTTACCTTAACACTAGTTATGCTCTTAGTTGCTTGTTTAGGAAGGAAATGCACTTACGATTTCTGGTGACTAGTAGTTTTCTTGCCTACCTATGTTGAATGCACTTATTGGAAGTCGCTTTGGATAAAAGCGTCTGCTAAATGACTGTAATGTAAATGTAATGTAAATGTACTGTATGTTCAGTGTTACAGCTGGACCATCACCTTCTGAAGAGACCTCTGTTTCTCTCCACACTGAAGATGAACCGGAGCATCCGGAACGCATAGCACTGCAAGAGAACCAAACAACATACATGTTCATCACTAACAATATTACATTCATATTGGCCTATATGTATATATATACACAATGCCTCGTGTACGACCTGTAGAGAAGCTGCCTTTGCCACAGGGCCCTGAGGCAGAATCAGCTTAGCAACCACATAGATGCCGTTCTCCTGAAAGCACACGTATTCACCTGGTCTTTAACATTGTACTTTACTGTTACAT
This sequence comes from Trachyrincus murrayi, assembly GCA_900323305.1. Classification (NCBI taxonomy): domain Eukaryota; kingdom Metazoa; phylum Chordata; class Actinopteri; order Gadiformes; family Macrouridae; genus Trachyrincus; species Trachyrincus murrayi. The sequence continues at coordinate 8,957 of OOFB01028883.1, forward strand.
CATTCAAGATTGACTCTTTAGTCGTTTAGCACATACTTTTATCCAAAGTGACAGTAAATCACCTCACCTTCTACCTGGCTCTCTAACAGCTGTCAACAGTTGTCAGCGTGGGGGGGGGGCGGGGCTTATCTTACCTGAACCAGGTGGTAGGCGTTGGAGTCGTCCAAGACAAGCTCAGTCAGAGCTGCACAGCATGCTGGGAGATTAAGGAATCAAAAATGTACGTTATGTAAGTTTTCCAATTGGCAACCTCTAGTGGCTTGAGTTGTGGCTACAGTTATAGCTCTGTCGTTTTCAGAACTGTCGGCTGACAGGGGGACTAGAATAAAACGGACCTTTTGACGTTGTTTGGCTGTTAGGAAGACATGCACACGTCTCACCAGACTGTAGGGCCAGGGTGTTGTCCTTCTGCTCCTGGGGGGTGAGCTCCTCAGAGCAGTGCTGCCTCTGGAGGCGGCCGGAGGCGTTGGCGCTGGACAGGGTCTCGATGGAGGAGCGGTCGGACACGTACGTCCCCTCGCTGGAACACATCAATGAGGTCTCTAATAACTCTCTATAACCGAAGGGTCATTTTAACACGATATACGCTTTTATGTTCCAAAGACTGCATTCATTGTTTTAAATATTCAAATATTATCTATGATAATATTTGAGCTACTTCTGATGACTACACTGCTCAGGATTTTAAAAATCTTCAGATTTTAGATGAGATGTAGAGACATAGAGATGTTAGATTAGACAGCCATAAGCAACGCTACAGACAGACATACCGGCGACTGGGTTGCATAGAGAGAGACAGAACAGATAGGCCAACAGTCAAACAGAACAGACATCCATTCAGACATCCAGCCACCCAGCCAAACAGCCAGCCAGTCGGCGCTCCACTGGCCTGCTGAGGAGTCGGAGGAGCTGCTGTAGGCCCCCCCAGCTGCGGACCTCGGCACGGGTGTCCTGGTCCTGGCAGAGCTGCACCAGGATCCAGGCGGAACTCCACAGCAGGCGGAGGTGCTGGCCGTGCAGCAGACCCAGCAGCACCGGCAGACCCTCTAGGTCCCGCACCTGCTGCCTGACCCCGACCACCGGGACCAGCAGACGCAGCAGCTCGGCCGCCATCCTGGGGGGGATGGATGGAGCGCCAGAGAGACGCTTTAGATATCATAGGGTGGTTTTTATAGTGTATTCCTCGGACAGGGTAAGGTAGGGTTCGTATCTTATAAAGGTTGTAATGTCATGCCCATTAGAGCGTTATTCCATGGTAAAGTTGTATACAGTACATATGGCCTATTAAATACCAGCATTCAAGCCAAACATGAACATTGCAATTATATATTACATATTCTAAAATGATAAAACCTCCCGACCTCTTAGATAAGGAGTCGTACTCCTGCAGTATCACTAGTAGGTCTTCCACCAGCGGCAGCTCCCCGATCCTCTCTCTGCTCTCTGGGCTGCGAGGAGGAGCAGCGGGGGGTAAGGCCTCAGCGCTAACGGCTGAATTATACCTCTGTGCTGAACAGCCGTCGGAGATATGCGGTGGGGGGAGTCTAGGCCGGAGCTTGCATTAATGGTTAAGGATTTCTCACCACAAACTCTGCATCTGGTGATCATTACAATTTGAATATGATGTCGTGCGAGTCTTCCATCTGCTCCATGTTGTTTTCACTGTCGGCAGAAATTAACCAGAAAATGGAGTAGGAAAATGAGTGTCCTTATGGCCTTCCTTCGCCGTGATGATGTGTAGGTAAATTTTGGAGAGGTGCTACATTGAGTGACGGACAGACCCACGGCGTACCTCCAGCAGCTACTCAGAAGTATAAATCAGCCTTTCGTCATTTGAAGGGTACATGCTAATGCTATGCGTTAGCTGCCTCCCATGAAGTGTCCATGGCAGTTACTGACCTCTCCGCCAGGCTGGTGAGGGCGATCAGTGTCCCCAGCAACACACTGCTGTCTCTGGATGACAGCAGCTTCACCAGAGTCTGCACCCACACACACACCACAGTGATCATATCATAACCATCTAAAACACATCCTCCTTGGTGATATCTGTGAAATGATGCCTTCATTAAAATTAGTGTTTCAATTACGGTTGGGATTTGAATCACAGTTTGAATTACGAGAATATGCCTGTCAAGATTGTTATAATTTTTCTTATATATATTTTTGCGATGTCTTCAAAGTATTGCTTATGCTGAGGTAAGATGCTGAAAATGAATCGTTGTTATCATGTATTATTGATTCATAACCTGTGCTGTGTGACTTTTAAACTGCAGCATTCATCTTTGTTCAAAATGACTGGAACTACTGAGTAGAAGAATAAAAGAAAATGATAAAGAATAAAGGGATGTGTTTCCTCTCTCAATAATTTTGGTGACAAATGGCCAAAGGGCAATATGACCTCATATAAAGTGCAAAGAGACACGATAAGACATTAGGAGCTCATTGATAACACAAATAGAGATATTACTATTATTAATAAACACACTCTTTTTTTTTATAGGCAACTAAGCCATAACCTCAACCTAGATAAAACAATGTTTCCTTGTGATATAAATATCTCGTACTGACAAAATGCAAGCACACGCGTACACACACACACACACACACACACAGATACCCCCCCCCCCCCCACACACACACACACACACACACACATGCACGCTTGTGATAACGTGTGCCTAACCCTGTGGGCTCCGCTCCTGATGACCCAGTCCCTCTGACCTTCCAGGGCCAACAGCTTCTGAAACATGTCTGGAGGGGTCATAAACACATCAGGGATAAGACACACACACGACACACACAACACCTCTCCTTATCAGCGCTAAGCTAGCAACGACGCCAGCGGCTACTCACAGGTCAGCGTCACCAGAATCTGCCCGGTCATCGGTCGCTCACCCAATTGTACGTATTGGTCCGTGAGAGAGAGAGAGAGAGAGCGAGAGAGAGAGAGAGAGAGAGAGAGAGAATATTTACTCTAGATAATATTACTCTGCATACTACTTTTTATCATCTCCATAATTGTTAAACAGTTAATACATATCTTTTAAATTGACAACCCTGATTACAAATGTTAAACTTTTCTGTCATTTCTATACAGTTTTAGTTTTATACATTTTCAGATTGTTGATGTATTTTGTATCTTATTCTACTTATTACGTGCTTTGCCGGTGTAAATGTATGTTTCCCAAGGCAATCAAGTGGTTGGAAGTAGAATTGAATTGAATGAGAGAGAGAGAAGAGAGAGAGAGAGAGAGAGGGTGATAAGGTATAGAATCAGAGGAATGTAGACAACATGTGAGGTTTAAACGTTTGTGTATATATTTACCCGTGCTAGCAAACCAACACCGTTGAGCTGATGGAGAACGACCTGAAAAGGAGGGGGGGGGGGGGTTAAGGGTTAAGGGTTAAGGGGAGGAGGGGTTAGTGAGGTCAGTCCTCATAAACCAAACATCTGATTAGAGAAACATGAAAAGGTTTGCGAGGTACCACCTGATAGTGGGGGTCTCTGATCAGGAGACGCAAGCAGACAAGAACTCTGAGCACGGACTCTGGCGTGGCGCTGTCCATCCATTCCCTATTGGGGGGGGGGGGGATACCAGGGTGAAAATGTGTGTCTTTTTTAACGTAAACCTTGAGGGGAGGCGAGTTGACACACACTGAGGATACCAGGTAACCCACCTGCACAGCCTGTTCTTCACCAGAGAGGTAAGAATGCCTGAAAACAGTTTGTGTTGTGGGTGGCTTCGGAAACATCTCTGGCTGCTGTAGGTTATGCTGTAAAAAAACAACAACACAAAGTCCTTACTCTCGATAAATCCTGAAACACACACACACACACACACACACACACACACACACACACACACACACACACACACACACACACACACACACACACACACACACACACACACACACACACACACACACACACACACACACACACACACACACTCACACACATGCACATGCACACACACACTCATACACACACACACACACTCTCTTGCTTACCCCT
>OOFB01028891.1:18496-43720 GCA_900323305.1 Trachyrincus murrayi
TGCTCAGAACAAACCAAATAAAGCACACGTACAATTGTGCCGTTCTTTTTAGGAATCTCACTTGCAGACAAAAGTTGACAAAACCGGGATGTGTGTCTTAGATGCAGAGACAGGAACTGAGTTTCTCTCTCTCTCTCTCTGTCTCTCTCTCTCTGTGTCTCTGTCTCTCTCTCACTGTCTCTCTCTCTCTCTGTCTCTCTCTCTCTGTCTCTGTGTCTCTCTCCCTCATCTTGATGCCGGAGGGCTTTGCCTGGGTCAAGCGTGGAGGAACAGACCGAGTGGGTGGACTTTAGTGAGATTATGCATCGGCACGAAAACCAAAGGCTGGGAGTAGAGAGGGGGGGGCGGTTGAAATGTCAGCCTGTCGCGTTAGTATTCCAGAACGCTTTCCCTTCAGCCGTCTTTTCTCTTCTTTTTTTTCCTTATCTGTCCATCGTTACCAAACCGCCCCTCCCCCTTCCGTCCGCTACCTTACCTGCCTTCTCTCTATCGCGCTCTCTGGCTCGCTTTTGGTGTTGTGTTCCCTCTCTCTCTCTCTCTCTCACACTCTCTCTTGTCTCTGGTGGATTGGGGCCCCAGTGTGCAGCAGAACTCGGGGACCTCTGTGGTTCTTGCCTTGATGCATCAGTCCCCCGCTAATCTCCCCCCGACTCACCTTCTCCCTCGCGACCTCATCCATTTTAAACCCACGGGAGACACACACACACACACACACACACACACACACACACACACACCCTCGTGCGCAGGAATATACAAACACAAAAAAAGAACAGACAGATACGGTGATATCCATATATCCATGCACAAGTACAAAAGAAGCACACACATGGGCACACACTGCTTCACGCACACACACGCGCACGAACGCACACGTGCGCATGGATACAAACTAACACTCGTGCATGCACACACACACACAGACACATAGATACATCTCAATAATATGAATGCATGCAGACTCTCACACACATACACAACACAAGCCACAGCGTGTGATATTCAACGCTCTCACTCAGATACGTACAGTCCCAGGCCCCATATGTTCGTAGGCTGAGCGCCTGCCCTGTGTGCTCTTTGAGTTTAATTGTGTTCCCCCTCCAGCTACTGTACGATGGTCACATGCATCAAGGCAAGATAAGAGTCCCATCCGTTCCTCTTAATCTGTGATCCGCCGCTGCGTGTTTGCTGCATGCTTGTTTTTTTGCGTAACAGATGGGTCTAAAGTGGGAAAGCTGAGGGGAAAAAGAACAGGAGAATGGCGACCTCGAGTGGCGGCTCCAAAGCATTGCACGGCGGAGGTATGAAAACATTCACAACCTCTTAATGGAAACCTTCCTCGTCGGTCTACCGTCGCCGTCACTCACAAGAGGGCATTCTGCACAGCAAGCCTCCGTCCTCCTCACACACACATCTCTCTCCCGTAATACCAGCGTGGGGCCGTGCGAAACTCACTCCAGCTGTAGCCAAACTCGTCCTCTCCTTCTCCTTGTTCTTCTTCGTTGTCTTCTTCTTCTTCTGCTTCTTCTTCTTCATGGCAGTCGTCGGTCGGACTGTCTGGGATCTGGGTCAGGGTGTCCGTGTCGGTCTCCCCCACGTGGGGAACCACCAGGACCGGGGGGAGGGGCCAGGCGGGCGACGTCCGACCCGTGTCCCGCTTTGTGGGCTGGCAAGAGAAGGGGAGGAATTAGCGAATGAATGAGTGGAGGAAGGCGAAGGAGCGGATGGGGACGTGTGGGGGTGTAATAGCTGGGTACAATTGGTAAAGTCTGGTTTATGCGGCCCGGGAGGCCGAATTTACTGGGCTTTTAAAAGCAGCCTCGTGAACACTGGCTACATTTGTCCATTTTTATACAGTGTGTTTATTCTTCCTTTTATATGTCAGCATCTTTATGGCAAGTAGACCTCGGCCAAAAGTTGCCGGGGCTTTAAAGTTAAAGAAAGGAAGGTGAAAAAGAATCCTTTGGGCCACACGTCGTCATTATTATTAATTTAAAAAAAATAAATAATAATAATAATAATAAGTCTGACTTGTAGAGCGCTTTTCATTAAGGATCTCAAAGACGCTTTACACAGTGGGACACAATATTAATGCTTATATATATGTTATATAATATATGATAATTACAAGGTAGCCCATGGGATACATATAACCTTCCTCTTCGAAGCAGACATGTAAGTTAAGAGTTGAAGTTTGAGCAGCTTCACAAACAAACGTTTGTTTTGTTTCGGTTATCCTGTACTAACAGGATGTAACACAACCACGTCAAAAAGATACACACAGGACAACGCACACACATATCACGATGCAGGTGTACTCGCACAGCCTGTCACAACACATACGCATATGTACACCTTCGACACGCTAGCATGCTAGCACGAATGTGGACCGCACGAGACCACACGCACACACACACACACACACACACCTGAGCCCCACAAACCTTAAAGGGCGTAGGAGTGAAAGGGTTAGTCGGGGAGAGACGGAGGTAAAGTCTACTGTGACTCTCACCCTCCTACGGAGAAAGGGAGACAAACAGAAAAAACACATGTAGCGTGACCACCGGGGGGGGGACGGACGGACGTCGACGAGAGACGCTATTGACGCGGCGATAAACAAGGGCGACGTTTTACGGGCGAGTGGGCCCCCCCCCTTGACTACTCTCCTTTTGGCTGCGTTTCTGTCTCGGCGAGCGACATCGAGAGGGAAGGCGTACCTTGTCCTTGGCGGCCACAGCTGCGGCTCTCTCCTCGGTGGAGTCGGTGGTGGAGGATGACTGTCGGTGTAAAAGCCAAAACAAAGAATGAGAGACACACGAAATCACAAATCAACTCCGCTTTTATTGTGTAGCTCTCAGCCACCATTACGGGCTTGACCTTTGACCTCGGGAGTGCGGCCAAAAAGCGCGGTCTACCCGTTTTTTTTTTTCCCGAGACAGGCGAGCGGGCGTGCGTTAGTTAATAATACACAGTAGTTGTGTGGATACACATGCAGGAGGTTGTTTCTGTGTTGACACCGGGTTGTCCACTGGAGCATATTCACCCATATTTACCCATTACCTCATCGAGAGGATTCAAATGCTTTTACCAAAACAACTTTGACATTCTCAAACGGCAACCTTGCGGTTCCCGGCTAGACAAGAGAGTGGCCGAAAGCCAAGGTTAAAGTCAAGGTTAAAAATCACGCAGCCATATTTTCCACCAGGACATCCGGACATATATGTGTATGTTATGAAATGTGGTAAGCATATGAAGTTCACACTATTTATAATCCCTGCACACACACACACACACACACACACACACACACACACGGGTGCATAAACAGTGTTTCCCTACATGCAATCAGCCATGCAAAAAAAGTTACCCCTACTGCACCCCCCTCAATTGTTACATTGTCTTTATTGTCATTGGAGAAATATTGTGGAGAAATATTGACAGCAAAATAGTGTTCTGCTATAGAAGAATAAAAAAACGCATGATGATGATGATACTGCAGCTGGCGTTAGCTCATGAATGGCTTTAGACTAAATGTAGGAAGCATAAAGAGAAAACTAACACACTACTAGTGACTTAATAATAGAAAGTAGCATGCATATTTCATTGTGTAGAACAGAAGCAACAGTACTATGAAACCCAGACAATGGGGATGGCTACAGATAGCATACTGAAAACTACGCTAACATTAATGCCCCAAGAAATGTGTCTCGCATGCTATTTCTTGTTATGTTACATCGTATGAGAACATTTCTGATGGAATGCACCCGGAGCCCTGCTGGAATCACTGATCACACTATAACCTCTGTGTCCGTGCACATCAGCACCGTGCACATCGACATAGTGCACACACACACACACACACACACACACACACACACATACACACACACACACGCACACACAAAAGATGAAAAAACATGCACCATGCAAATAAATGCGAGGACAGTGGCGCTATATCAGCTCACTGCGAAACATTTCGACGAGCTATGAGGATCATGCTGAATATCCACAACAAACACCACAGACACACAGTGGCGGAGATGGGACGCGGTGGGGTAGAGGGGGGGGGGGTTAGAGGTGGTCTAACCTGGGGGCGAGCGGCGTGCGCTAAGCGGGGTTGATTAGTGCGGAGCAAGCTGGCGCCACGGTGGTCATTTAGCCGCAGGAAGGGCAGGCACGGCTTCTAGGAGCAACACACGACAGGGCTCGACAAACACACCACGGTGGACTTTTTCTTTTCCCACCACATTTATTCGGAAGCACTTCCGACGAAGTTGAGGAGAAAATGAAAAAAAAAGTAAAGCGTGAAAGAAGGAAACTAACTGCTCAGGAGTGATTAGAATGAGCCACCATCTTGTTTCCTTTTTTTCCCCTTCCTCTCTGAAATGATCTCGACCGAGCGACTCAACGGTTCCTCTGGGCCGCCTCGTTCAGCGGCAAGCGCTAGAAGTATTTGAGACACTCGAGGACACGCGAGGAACGTGTAATTTGCGCTCGCCGGGCGGCGGGTACGAGCTGCGATAAGGGAGCCATTTTCTCCGGCTCATTGTTATAAAGCGGCCATCTTTTAAAAAATAAAAAAAAACACTCAAAAAACGAAAGAGAAGAAGAAGGGACATTCGAGTGCCGCTGACGGCCAGGCGGACGACACCGGTCTCGTGGGGAGCGAGCTGAGAAATGGCCTCCTCTCGCTCTCCTCTCTCTCACTAGCGGCCTTCTCCGTAGCTCCACAGCACAGAGAGGCTGCAGTGTGTGGTTACCACCACCGTTGGTTGCCCTGACGACCTGGGTGGGTGGGTGGGTGTGGAAGGGTTGGGCAGGTATATATATATATATATATGTATATATTGTGTCTATATTGTATGTATATTTTTTATTTTATCTATGATGTTATGGGTGCTTTTGGATAAAAGTCTTCACCAAATGGCATATATTGCTATATATATTTATTTGGATTTTTTTAAAGTTTTTTTTATTTGTATTCTTTGCTAAATGTTTGTTAAAGGTCCCCCAACGCTACCTGGAAGTTTGCTAGTTCATTAGACGGCACCGTTTATATTCTTTCCGTTATATTACAGAAGTATATATATATATATATATATATATATATTCTTCTGTCTTCTCGGAAGAACTCTAGTTCACCTCTGTACTTGTGCGTACTTGTTTTTAACCATGGAATCTGTTCGGTGTCGCCTTCAAAAAGCCAACACAACAGAGGGGAGGGAAGAGGGGTGATGGGTGAGGTGGGCGTGGGGGAGGGTCTTTTGCGAGATAAACGTCAGGGAGAGGGGAGACGGATGCGGGGAGATTGAGAAGGATAGGGGGGATGAGGGGACGGACGAAGGGGAGGAAGAGGAGGGGAGATTGAACGGCAAGCAGGGGAGACAGATTACCTGGCGCGTGATGTGTGTGTGTGTGTGTGTGTGTGTGTGTGTGTGTGTGTGTGTGTGTGTGTGTGTGTGTGTGTGTGTGTGTGTGTGTGTGTGTGTGTGTGTGTGTGTGGAAGCCGTGTGTTATTCCCCCACTCGGGCTGAGCAAAAGAAAGCAGCGTAACAATAGTGGGGGAGGGAGGGAAAAAGAGACAGAGAGCGAGAGAGAGAGAGAGAGGTGGGGGAGGGTGGTGGTGCTGACTTGGTAAGCGGTGCGTTCGGTCAACAAGGCTTGAGAGTACCATCGTCACTCGATGATTCATGAACTGTTGGAAATGACGCGATAGGCGTGAGTCAGATAATGGCGATGAGGGGGGGAGACGCTAGTCAGTGAAGCTAGAAGGGCAGTGTTCGTTCACACAACCCCAAATACACGCCGAGAATGAACAAAAGCACGGCGCTATCTGCCCGCTATCGCCTTCTTCTCTTTGACAGAGGTCACCGTAGCCAGAAGCTAACCCGCGGGAGAACAAACATCGCATTGAAAGACCCGCAACAACGACACACATATTTTTGGGAAGAATTATGCTTAGAAAAAAACGTCGACCTTTGTAACTTTGGGAAGACATGGCGAGACCATGTTATTAGTGAGCCACGGCTGGCGGCGAAGGGGGCGTGTGTGGGGTTAGAGGGGGGTTACACTGTCTTACCCGGGGACGGTGAGTGATGCTCTGGACCAGGAAGGAGACGGGGTTTCCCGCCTTGCGGATGGCCTCTACCGCCTCCTCGTGGCTGGCGTCCCGCAGGTCCACGCCGTCCACCTGATGGATGACGCGTGGCGTCCCAGAGAGATAGGTCAGTCCGTCGATCCGTAGTGGACGCGTCAGTCTTAACGGCCTCAAACCTACCTTACGTGTTTACCCGTTCCAGTTTGACTAGATTAACTTTGTTTTTTTACATGTTTAATTAGTCGAGTGAGTTTGAGCGTGTCAATTAAACGTCCGCATTAGCCTTTAGAACACTTTGTTAATTGTATTATCCTATCAACGATAGCAATCAAAGATGCTTAAAACCGAATTCCCTCAAGATTCGAACCCCCCACCCGATGAACAGACATTAAAACACACACACACACACACACACAAAAAGTGAGACATTTGCATTCATCTCTTATTAATTCTCCTCTTATGCACTTCTTTTGCCAACCCCCGACCTCTGTGTGACCCCCGCCGGGCCTTCAGCCTACCTCGACGATGCGGTCTCCGGTCTTCAGCGTGCCATTGCGGCCGGCCGGGCTGTCGTCCAGGATGTGCTTGATGAAAATCCCTCTCATCACCTCCCCGTTGTTCAGCCTGCTGCCCATGCCACGGCCCCCCACGATGCTGATGCCGAGGGACTTGCCCGTCTCTCTGAACAGCTCCACTCTGATGATGATGACGAAGGGAAGGATTAGCAACAAGATACTGGGTTCCATCCCCGATGTCTGCAGAGGGACAACGTGAGACGAGACGCCCCACCTAGCCCCTCACCTGCTCCTGGATGATGAGCTGTTATGTGTGTTTAGTTACCGCAGGTCACTTTGGATGCAAGCATCCGCTCACTCACTAAGGACAATACATGGGACTGTACTGCTCTCTGGGCATTCTCATCAGCTTAAATTGTGCGTTTGTCCGCCTTTAAAAGACACCAGATACCGGGTTAATTACGGAAATTGGAGGCCATTTTGTAATTTTGAAGATTTCCTTTCAAGATGATTCTTGATGCGCCGTTCCTGTATCCTTGTAGCCTACGTGATGCTAGCCCACGCTAGGCTGTAGGGATAGCATACATTTAGGCGAGGATACATTCTCCGAGACGCATTAAAAGACGAGGATAATGCTTTTGAATGGCCGGAGGTGGATCATTACACTAACTGACTGACTGACTGACTAACTTCCCATCAGCCTGTTGTTTAGAGTGCATACTTCCTAGCTTGGTTCCAGTTGCTGTAAGAGGCGCTCTCTTCCCCCTCTCCGTCCTCCCGCTCCGGTAGTTTAGGACTGTCCGCTCTGCGATGCCAACGACAAAGACCACGGTTAGAGACATCAAGACCTCATTCCCATGAGCGGAATAACCTCCCCACGACAAACTCGTGGGAAGGTTATGCTGCTTGAATGTTGACAGTTAAAGCTGAGATGTAGTTCATTTTAATTTCCCGTCTGGGATTGATAAAGTACATCTTATCTTATGTCCTATCTAATTGTATTTTTAATAGTTGTGTTATTATTGTTCTCAGTGAGGAGGGGCCATACGTTGGTGCCGGGGCTCCAGGGAAGATGGCGTCTTCAGCCTGTGCCGCTAGGCTGGCCTTGTACTCCTCCAAATACTCTGCCGGGACATAGGTAATGCTGAACACACACACACACACACACACACACAGTACACATGCACACACACACACACACACACACACACAGAAATTAGGTAAAAATAAACATTATTTATCGCTTCAACCGAAGCCTCCCGGAGTTCAGGACGCCCGAGTCTCTGTGTCGTACCCGCCCCCAACTATTATTTGCACATCAAAATCCAACGCGCAGTCGTACCCGGCGAACAGACACGCCGGTGTTCATTGTTTAAGACAACAGCCGACATTCACTCTATTGATCGTGAACCTCACACTCGACTAAATATGGCTGTGTCAGACCCCCGCTGCCTGTTGTTGTAAACGGGGAAATCACCTCTTTTATGCATTCATAGCTGTCTCATTTACATTCAAGAGTTCCCCCCCTCTCTCTCTCTCTCTCTCTCTCTCTCTCTGTCTCTCCCTCTATCTCTCTCTCTCTCTCTCTGTCTCTACCTCTCTCTCTCTCTCTCTCTCTCTGTCTCTACCTCTCTCTCTCTCTCTCTCTCTCAGTCTCTACCTCTCTGCAAAACACTGCGGCACGGTGGCTGTATTATTCAGACGATAGATCGCATGCTGTCTGTCAAGGCGCTCAAGGTGAGACGTGGATGAATTATGCATGCCTCCCCCCCCCAGCCCGTATTTAATCATCCACAACAGATGTTTGTCCCATTCATAACTGTCTGATCAAATGTTTGCTCGTGCGTAGTCCAAATCTCTTCCTGCTAAATTATGTCTTAAAAGTTTGATGAGTGGAAAATCAATAATTCATTTTGTTCAGAGTTGAGTATAAACCAATGAAGGGGGGGCGGGGGGTGGTGGGTCGACTTGGTTAGATGACGGTTTCCGTGGTGATGGCACTATTAGCAGTCTGTTGATGACATGAGGGGATTATTTTTTTGAAGAGCACATCAGTGGAGCCGAGCGAGCGAGCGAGAGGGAGGACGGAGAACGATGGCTTCATTTGTGCTTCTGTGGACATGGCGGCATGCAGGCATGCAGAAGGAATCATCAAATGACAAAATACAATCACGCAGCGCATTTGACGGATTTAAGAACGAACGGTTGATGGGAACACTTAAAACAAACACACAAACAAACAAAAAACAAGTGAAGTTAGTGAGTCAGTCGCCAGGTGCGAAACACAAGGAGTAATAAGAGAAGCACACATTTTTAAATCACATGTTTTTCGTCTCTCAAGCCGCATGGAAAGAGAGAAATAGCGGAGAAGAAGAACGGGTGGTATAATGGAGCCGGCGGTTTAGTCGTTAGTTGGCCAGTCAATTCAAGAGATTTATCCAGCTATTATTTTCAACCGCGTGTTGCTGAGATGTGAAACGGCGTTCTCGCCGCTCGCTCCCACAAGAGGTTATTTACGGTAAATATGGGAAATAAATTGGGACTGCGTGCGGGGAAATTGCTTTTCACAATACGGGCCTACATTTAAATCTTTAGCTAAAGAAAAAAACGTAGTGTCAAATTCTGTAAAGATGCAATTTAGTGCCGCACCGCTATCAGGATTCTCCACGTCATTTCACACAGATTGTCAGTTCAACTGCAAAGTTGTACTTCTGGATAAAACCCTTTTCGTGCGAGACTGCATGCAAGTTGGAGGCCGAAAATGGAGACAAAGACAAAGAGAAGGAAAAACCAACATGGCCTCCAGCGTTGGTTTTCCCGCTGACACACGGCCGGTGTGAATGTTATACTCACACATAAAAGGGGCACACATCATCCTCGGGTGCACAAGAAGATCTAGAAACGTGAAGATGTTTTGTTGAAAGAAGTGAAGCAAACAACATCTGACAAGTTGATCACAGCAAGCCAGCACTTAAAGCAACCGCGGTGGATATTTTTTGTCTGCGTGGGTAATTTAAAAAATGGTAATTGCGTGAAGAAAGGAACGGTCACAAGGACGGTCACATCTTTTAAAAGCAAACGTCTCGTAAATAACCGACGTGTTAACATATCCCCCAAGGAAGGCAACCCCCCCAAATACAATACTGCCAAGACAATCAGCTCATGTGATGTATTTGCATTCCCAATTTGTTATCTACTGCGACTGCTCGACCTGCTACCTCGGGAATATCACTCAAGTGTTGGTTTTTCCTATCAAACTAAAACTAAACATTTCGTTCATTTACTGTGGAAAAAAAAATCAACACGAGCTGGAACGACTAGACCCCAATGAGCACTCGATTCAACGGACCACCGTTGAATTTTCACATCAACAAAAGACAAAAAAATTAAACTATAAAAGCAGCCCATCGCGAGGGGTTTCGCCTCACCCCAGGTCGGGACCGATGAGGGAGTGTCGTCGCAGCATGGCTCGCGCCTGGGCGTTGCTGAGGTTGGCCGTGGGCTCGCGGTTGATGGCCAGGATGAGGTCGCCCACGCCCAGGCGCCCGTCGCGGCTGATGGAGCCGCCGTGGATCACGCTGCGGACCTGCATGCCGAGGCCCTCCTTCACCGCACTCACTGTCATCCCTGCCGCGGAGGAGACCGCAAAAGTCACTTCACGTTGGGGAGAGTGTGTGTGTGTGTGTGTGTGTGTGTGTGTGTGTGTGTGTGTGTGTGTGTGTGTGTGTGTGTCAATCGGTGCGTTTACATGCTAACGGATGCTAACTAAAACGGATCTTGATTGGATTAAGGCGATCCTTTGAATTATTATAACCGTCGACACCTTTTATGTTTTTATTTTTATTTATTTAGCTATTTGGCAGATGCTTTTATCCAGAGTGACTTGCAGTGAATTCAGACACATTTGTCATTCAGGTGCCTACAGGTGGCCTGTGGACGTTGGGGATCCAACCCGGTACCTTTGGGAGTCAATCGCTCGGTTGAGGTGTAACATAACAACATGCTAATATCTTACGTATAACAGGAATAATAAAACATTCTGGTGGTAGTAGCAGTAATAATACCTGATAGTAATATCCTATGAAGTGCTTTTCAATAGAAACAATTATGTTCAGCTAAAGTGAACAAATAATACATCTTTTAGGAACTATTAGGACATTACTAAATACGCTTGTTTGAACCTCTGAAGGTTGGTATGTTGCCAAAGGGAAAAAAAAAATCTCCTTTGGCAACATACCAAAAGAAAACTAAAATAAGGCAACTTTCATTTGAATAATTACAGGTGCTATTGGACCCCGATGCCCTATAAAGATGTGGAGCATGCAGGTAGCGCTTTTAAATTGAAAAATCTTTTCAACCACAGTCATGTTTGGCATTGAGCATAATTCAAAAAGACAACGGCCACATTTTGTGACTCATTTTGTGACTCAACACGACTACACCCACCGAGGCTGGAGTTGCCCTTGACAACTGTGATGGTTCTTTTGAAAGTGCTGCCCAGAGTCGCCGTCTCCTCTTCGCTGTCTCCTGTTGGCGGTGGCGTGACCTCTGACCCATCCTTGAAGGTGACAATTTAAAGCAATTATTCATGAAAATTACATGAAATCAAAACATGTTGCCAGGGGAGCTAGGGTGCAGGGAATTGTCTGGGAAAGGAGAGAAAAAATTTAAACAAAAGCTAAAGAAAAATCCCCAAAATGAGCTGCTAGCTTTGAAACATTTTGTATGTATGAGTACGAGGTTAGTACAAGTTATTCTATGATATTGCGATGACCTTGGGTCCACACCGTCTAAAATTTGCCTCTAAAAGTCTGAAAAGTTCCAGAAGTGCTTAATGAATGAACTGCCCGTTGAATGATTAATTTCACGGGAAGATCGTACCTTCGCGAAGAGAGCGCTAGCTTTCCCGTTGTCCCCCTCGTCGTGGTCACGGTGCAGCGCCTCCTCCGCCTCGCCACCTCCACCACCTCCGTCAGCCCCGACGGCCGGTTCCGCGCTCAGCCCCGGGTACGTCTCGTACCCCGGCGGCGGGGGGCCGAACGCCAGCGACGCGTCCGCGGGGGAGAACGATCCGGCGGTGTCCCCGAGGGCGGCCATCGCGGCGAAGGAGGGAATCTCGTCCGGCGGATCCGAGCGGCGGGACATCAGCTGGAGACGACGAAAACGAAAAAGCAAGTAGATAAACCGATAAGAAACAACCCAAACCAGAACCGGCAGCAGTTGCGATGTATAGTCACACTCTGTCAGGCCTACAAACGCCAGACTGGCCCCCGAGAGAGGGATTTCACATTAGCTAGGTTGGCATGCTCTGAGATTCGTCATAAAGAGGCACGCGGTGAAGACTTCAACAGCACCGGCAGTTACCATAGATGGTCTTTTGTGTGCAATGCACCAAAATATGGTTGTTGTGTTTTACAGCGGGGGCCGAGGATTTGTTTTTTTGTAACGATGTACAGACTAACTGGTGATCAAACTATACGGTGCACAGTGGAAGTATAAAACATGAGTCGAGTGTAAACACAGTGTAACAATGTGCTTCGTAGGATGACACGCAATGCATGGAATCTGAGGTGAGCGGAGCTTTGAAGCAAAATCATTTAAAATGTATTTTAAGTCCACCGACCTGTATCTGCTTTTATATATATATATATATATATACAGTATATCAATAGAATATAAAGGGCACGTGTAGACAAGACTGTGCACTATTACTCTTTCCGTTGGACTAATTTGAGAGAAATGTTTCTTTCTTGTCTGGAATGTATTTTGTAATTATCCAGCAGCGCATGGCCAGCTAAAGCCGCTTTGAAAACATCAATGCGGATGACATTTTGGCCCCTTCCCCAACACACACACACACATATTATCGACTCCCCGCTGCCTCTTTCAATCTCCACAATAGGTGAGCTCGGGCCGACGCCATCACAATTAATTTAAATGTCACAAAAAAAGAAAAAAAAACCGCTCTACAAATTCTATATATATTGTTTTCCCCCAATAGTTCAATCACCGGTGAGACGCGGGGGGGTGTTGGGTACCTTGGGCGTGGAGGAGGCGTGCAGGTTCCCCTGGTGGTGGTGGTCCATGATGGCACCACCGCTGGCCCCGCTGCTGCACATGCTGCCATGCAGGGCGATCATGGAGGCGTGGAGGGAGTCGTCCTCCATCCCAGAGTAGCTGAGCTCCAGCACCTTGTCGTCGGAGAGATCTGTATCGCCGGCGTCGATCTAGAACCACGGAAAAAACGAGGAGGTTTGTTTTCGCCGGGGGCAGGGGGGGGGTGCTGTCCAATCACAGACGAGCCCGTAAGCGGATGTTAGCGCTCTATGCTAAAGACGGCGAGAGATCGCTGGGTTTGAATTGGGTTTCGGACCTATAGAGGGGGACGGGAAGAGGCGGGACGTGTGTCCGTGTGAACGGGATGCTTAAGATTCTCGGAGAAGCACCTAGGTCGTTCCCCTGTTATAGGTGTCACTTCAACCGTCAGCAGTGGGAGGCCGCCATTATACTATACACCATTAACACTACGAGCACTACTCCTACGCACGCTACGAACAAACAGTATGTTAGCCATGTAAACAAATTAAAACACAAATAACATCCCCTCGGGAGTTGAAGCAAGGACAGACAGGAGGATAAGAGGAGGGAATGATTGACATGATTGAATTTTTTTTTTTTTTTCTTCCACCCAATTATATTAGTCCCGGCATTGATTAGTCACCGCCCCCTCCCAGAGACGGCTAACTGACCAAGGCGGGTTCGGCCCGGTACAGAGTTCCCTCTGCATCGCCGTCTTTACACCACATAGTGGTCCACACTAGTAAGCCAATGGTGGACGGGGAAGGTGATGATGATGATGATGATGATGACGATGGCGAAGAAGAAGAAGTTCTTTGCTCATGGCATTGCAGCTGTCGAGAGAGGGAATATCCGTATATTCCCTGGAAGAATTGGAAAAATGCTTTTTTTTTCTCTCCGGCTTGCATTTTGAATTGTCTTGAACTTTAAAATGAATCATGAATGAATAAATATTAATAGCTTTTTCTTCTATTGACTCAATCGCATTTCCATTAAAGTCCAACAGAGTGGAAAGTTGAAAGGAAATCGTATATATATATCTATATATATATATAGATAGATATCTATATGCATAGTGTTTTTTTTTCCTTCTTCATTCAACTGGATCTTGAGCATTTTCCATATTGTCTATTCCATGTCTTGCACGCCCCCAGATAACAGAGGCGATCAGAGAATCACACGGGTCAGACACGGCTGCAGGGCCTCCGGAAGTGGATTCTACCTGCTAAAGAATGACGCGGAACTCCACACACACACACACACACACACACACACACACACACACACACACACACACACACACACACACACCCGACCCTAACCTTGGCTTCTGCTTTGTAACCCCCCGACAGCAGATCCCACACAAAACCATTATGGAAGATGGCTTTATCGAGAGAGAAAAAATAAAGACCATGAACACAATATGTGGGTTTTAAAAAATATACAGAGGAATCTGCGCTCTTCAAAAGAGAGAAGATTCAATATTGGTGTCAATATCAAACAAAGGCCAGGGCGTATTGTACGATTTCCTATAGCCATTGAAGATGTTTAACCATGCGGCCTCACTCGGCTGTCTCCACTGCATGAAATATTCAAGCTCTGGGTAAGGTGAAGCCTTCATTATCGCAGAGCGGGCTGCGTGGTTGACAGAAAGAGTACAACAGACTCGAGACCCGTGCCTTGGAAAAGGATTGCATACGAAACGCAAGAAGCACCCGCCATTGATGGAAAGTAAGTGGAAATGCATGCGATGGCCGATTGACTTATTAAGCTACACTCAAGCCACGTAATCCTAGGAGTAGGAACTAGGAGTTTCCTAGCGTCGTACCTCGTAATGCGCTAACATCGGCACACAGCGGTAACAACGCGAACAACCAACGATAACCAATAACACGGCTTTTCAAAGGCTTGCTTACGGGCAGTGGTTTGGCCACCCCTATTTGGACCGAGCCGAGCGCGGCGCCTTTCAGGGCCTGCACGGCGTCCTCCAGCGTGGCGTTCTCCAGGTCGGTGGCGTTGACGAACATGAGCCGGTCTCCGGGCAACAGCCTGCCGTCGCGCTCTGCCACGCCGCTGGGAACCAGGGAGCGAATCACAATCACCGTTTTGGCCGGGTCCATGGGGTCCTGTGGTGGGAGAGTGGTGTGATGTGGCGTCGGTTAGCGTGCACGCGCCAAAACGTATACGGGGAAACGTTTACATTTAAAGTACATTTAAAGCTTTGTACACTACTGCCGTCACGCTCGTTAATGTGTGATAATAAGACAATTAAAAAAATGTATAATATGTAAATAATAAATGCAAATAAACTCAATAACGAAATATATTGTATATAAAGCGCTAGGACTCAACGTTTCCAAAATATGCCTGAACAATGCTTTCATCAAACTCGCGTACAAATTGACGAGAACATAATGTTGAGGTGTATTTGAGTGGCGTGTGCTCTTATGGGGGAGAACCTTTTTTTCCAACGAATGCCAAAAGAAAGTATTACTAACTACTGCGTGTGACTACTCCTCAAGGCACGGCTGTTTTATCAAAAACAAACACAAAAAAAACTATTCACCTCGGTTGCTTTTGTCCTAGAGGAATCCCGAAGTTTGGTTCACTGTTGGGTTTATATTATTAAGTTATATTTTGTCGAAGGCATGTTCTGTAGCGTTTCCCGCCTTCTGCCGTGACGTGTTAATAGAATATAGGGCTTCAGAGATGTAGGGTTGCTGACAAAACACGCTAAAAGGGCAGGAATATTAATGCTACGTATAGAGTGGAATAAAGACCTTGTGATGCCACGAGGTTTACAAATGTCAGCGTGTCACAATATCAACCACTGCAGCTTCAAACGTGAATCATTTCCCACGCTCGACGTTGGGAACGAAACGTTGGTATGTAGCCACGGGAAAATACAGAAGAAAAATCAAATAAAATCCCAAGAGAAAAATCCCCCTGTTCCACAGGGTTCCTCTCAGTGTTCCCAGTACCTGGTAGGGGTGCAAACGTGTACAAATGATAAACGACGCTAACCCTGTTGTAATCCAAAATCCTGTGTGTCTATACCTGTATACCTGCCGGGGAGACGGGGCTTCAAAGCACCCTGCCCGAAACAATAGCCGAACTGAAACGCAATTCAACTGGATACGTCACATTTGAAAATCCCCGCAATGGATACGACATTTTGCTGCTTAGAAGTGTATCCTGCTAGCTCTACGACAGTAAGAAGCAAGCGCCCGAGTACCCGCTGAGATGTGGACCGTGCATCTTGCATCCCTCGTACCTGGTAGTCCAGGATGCTGAATCCCAGCCCTCCGTCGCTCTTCTCCAGCTCAATGCGTTGGATCTCCGACTCCCACATGGCCAACGGAGACGCCGACGCTTCCTCCGTCACATCCTCTTCCTCCGTCACCGGCGCCTTTGTCGTCGTCGTCGTCGTCGTCGTCACTGTGTTTACCTCGGAGTCTTCCGGAGCCAGGAAACCGCCCGGGTCGATTTGATTCTGCAGAGTCGAAAGTTTAAAAAGAGGGAAGATGAATGAAAACAAAGGCTGTGTGTGTTTGAGGCGCACCGCACTCTCCCACGTTACTTCCCCGAAACCGCCGCCTGCTAACACTCCTGTAGTCCTGCTTCAGAAGTTTCTGGCGTGAGATGAAAGAGAAATATCTGTGGGGGATGCAAAGTGGGGGGGGGGTCATCTCTGCAGATAAAACTAGAGAGCTATAGAGCTCTCCCCCCCCCAACCCCCAACCCCCATCCAATCCCTTCACTCTCTGCCTCTGCTTCTTGGCTGCTGCTGCTGCTCCTCCTGCTATACCGCTGCAGAGGTATTACCGGATGGATTGCCGTTAATAAAGTGTCATCTGTCTCTGCATTACCGGCACGCACCCCTTACCGAGTCTTAATCCGTCCAGCCTTGATTGGCAGCCATGAAAGCCAATAGAGCGACGGGCAGCTTGTGCTGAGCTAATAATAACTGATTAGCAATGAAGGGAGGGAAGGGCTTATGGTTATTCCTCTCTAATCATGTCCACTGGCAGACATGCAGGCTAGAGTGGATTTGTGGACGGGTGACAATGCATGGCATTTGAAATGAGTGTGGAATTTAGATTAACTGCTAACACGCCGTGTTTATTTCTCTATCCGTAGTTGAATAGTATGTTGAATCTTCATCTAGAACTAGATGGCTAACAATATACGTTGCCAACGGGCCACCGATAATCACAACAGCTCCACAATAATACAGTATCAGTAAGTAGTATGTACAGTAAGCATGTGGACTGGATTTCTATTTGATGAGATATAAATTCAATCTCTGAATCATCCCCTCCAGAAAAAATAAGTCCATGTTTCATTCCAATCACCAATGTATATTTCCCCAATTATTTCCCATTTTACCATAAAATGCAATAATATACTTTGATAAAAGTATTTTCCCTTTCCCCACACAAAGACATATATTCTTATTCATAATTTATACAGATTTTCCATCATAAAAACATATATATATATATATTTCGTTTACATCGTTATTTTCTATACCGCTAATAGTGCAACTACAATACCTTTACGAGAGAGTCTGCAGACAAAACATCTGATTGGCTGGCGTCCACCTCAGTCTGTGAAACGGGGGCGGGCCTACAGCATGCCATGTACACACAAAGGGGAAGCTCCTTCAGGATTCTGACCACTTCCTTGTGGCTCTCACCAATCAGAGAGATGCCATTGACCTGAGGAGAGGACAGTTGCGGCACACAGTGAACTGGATTAGCAGCGTGGTTCAGTTATCTCAATGCTCAGGTATATTGCATTCACTATTGAGTCATTTAGCAGACGCTTTCACACAAACAGGGATTTTTTTTTGCCATTAAGGAGCAGGTTAGGGGGGGGGGGTTAGACATCTTGCTCAAGGATGCCTACAGGTAGGCAGGGGATCAAACCCGGTACTCGAACCCTGTCCCTTTCGTCAAACAACACCCTAAACACTACACTATCCTACCCTATAATAGCCGGCGCGTTATAAACATAGCGTTCATGAATGTGTGGGTAAACTAAAATGTCAGTCGATAAAATAAAAAACTGTTTTGTATTTCTCGCTTGCGGGGCCGATACCTCCAGCAGTTCGTCTCCGCTGAACAGCTTCCCACAGTGGCCCACCGGACCCTCGGGCAGGACGGAGCGGACGTAGTGGTGCCCGCTGCTGGCCTCCAGGCTGATCCCCAGACCACTGCTTTCACTGAACTTCTCCACCTGGGCCACCTGGGATCAAAGAAATGACCCCCGACACAGGTAATCGTTTAGAGGCGGCTACGTCCCCCCCCCCCGCAGAGATATTAGGTATTATTTAAACAGCATTAGAGTACAACTTTAATAAAACTGATTGACTTTTTGTAAATCTTAGCAGAAACCTAGCGACCTGGGTGTTAAGCCCCAGTTGTAAATTATTAATAATAATAATAATAATAATAGCAATGATACAACGAAACACACTTACTACGACTTCATTGCTCGGACCCAGAATGTCCTGCCACTTCGCTGTTAGTTGTTGCTCTTCGAAGCCCGTGAGACGGGTCCCTGGGGAAAAACCACACACAGTATGCATACAGCCGTAGACATCGAGACCAGAGTAAACACCTGTTCCCACGCGTTGTAGCACAGCGCGACTGAACCTGCGAGACTACCGGCGAAAGCGTTTAGAGCCAGACGCTTGTGGAGGCGAGTCCTAACATCCAGTCGCTCGGCCTTCTGGTCATGTTACGCAACAACAACAAAAAAATTAAATAGAATAAAAATGCAAAAATGACTTCTACAGAAGAAATGGGCGAAAAATGTCTTGCCGTCCTGGGGCGAAAAAGAACCTGCGGAATGTATAAAAGCGAAAGGCGGCCGTTTGTTCACATAATACCACGCGTGCCGCTAGTCAGACAGAGACCCAGAGAGAACAAGAGGCCTGTATCTTCCAGGGTGTCCGGTTTGCCCCGGTATCTGTGCTGCTCCTGTGTATCTGTGTGTGTGTGTGTGGTGAGTGTGTGTCTGTGTGTGTTCATTCACATACCGTCTCTGTCCGATGTCAGGTGATCGCTGGCGAGGCTGACATCCGATCCTTCGCTACCGTCCACCAGGCTGAGGAGCTTGATGTCCTCGTAGGCTGTATGCACGCACGCACACACGCACACACGCACCCCACATACACATGTGCACGCACGCACACACACACACGCAAAACATTTTTAACTGATAAGTTGGTTTTGGTTTAACACTGAATCTTGCGCGCACACACACACACACACACACACACAAACACTGAATGAACACATCAGCTACCATCACATACATGTGATGGTATGTGATTGCCCTCTTCTGTGTGTGTGTGTGTGTGTGTGCTCTGCGTGTGCTTTCCGTGGCGTTGTTTTACTGCTGCTGACTCGGTTACACACTCGATACAGTCCCTGGTGTTTCATTGTGAGGGCAGAGGGCTCTGGTGTCTCACTAAGGGACGTGTTTTTACCAGAGCGGAGGTAGAAAATGGAAGGAAGCCAATTCATTTCTGTCCGTGACTCTGCGACTGAAGTCCTGATGCTGTCTATAGTACCTAGTCAGTGATGCTGTCACACTAAATTCTCCTCGGCATAAAATCCACAGTTTCATCTGTCAGTGTTTACCGCAGGCTTTCCAAAAATGACTAGGGCGAATTTCACCCATTTCGGTGAAAACGGGTTGTTATATTCGAGCTGTGACTTCCGAGTTGAATTCTTCTTGGCTGATAATGTCTACGAGTCCATAATAATGTATAAGCGTCTACCCCTCTGTTCTACCTAACTACTCCTTCGGCTCTACCTGACTCCGCCTCCCTCTGTGCTACCTAACCCCGCCCCCACCTCACCCCGCCCCCTCTACCCTACCTAGCTCCGCCCCCTCGGCCGTCTCCTCCTCCTCCTCCTCCTCCTCCTCCTCCAGCTCCCGGAGGACGGTGGCGGTGGTGAGGATGGGGGTGGTGGTGGTGGTGGTGGTGGTGCAGGGCGGGGGATGCGGCACGGTGACCCCGGGGGTCACGGCGGGGGGGGTCTCCTCGGACCGGAAGCCCCGGGGGACCAGCCTGAGGTGGACGGTCTGGCCCGTGTGGCGGAGGACCTCCACCGCCTGCTGGTTGGTGGAGCCCTGGATGTTCACGCCATCCACCTGCCGATGGTGAGGGGGGGGTGGGGGTTAGGTGGATGTCTGGTCGTTTGGATGGTGGCAGAACATTCAGTATTGAGCTGCGGCCGTCAGTCACAGAACGTCTGCGATGTAACCTTCCGGGTTATTAACCGTGCTCGTTTGAAACTCTAAAACTCTTGCCGGCACTGCTCTCTCCGACTCTCACTCACGTTCCCGCCGTTCCCTTCCTGCCACGACTCAAGACTTGGGCAAGACTTAGGTTGGACACAATAACAAACAGACCGGATCAAGCTAAAGGTAAAGAAAAAAGGGTTACATTGCAGACGTTTCGTGGCTGACGGCTGAAGCGCTCTCAACACTGGACCAATTTCAAAAATGGTTGTCCCCATTAGTCACTTAGACCCAAGCTTTTTTAACATTGCTACTAAGCAGGCGACTGACACAATGCATTCATTTAAATTACTCATTTTACAAATTGAAAGTGTTCACTTAATTTGTGTATAATGTGCATAGGCAGGCATCCACGTGAATATCAATACAAACTTGTACAAAAACGTCATCCAAAAGTTGATCATCGGATTATTGTGTCGGCTGTCGGATACCGTACGTCTGAATCACTCCAAATGATTCCAAATGATTTAATGATCGACCCTGAAATGAAACGGCTGAAAGTGAAAGTGAAAGCCAGCGGGCCCGCAAGCGGAGCCTCCGCCCGGTACTCACAGCGATGATCTGATCTCCCACGCGGATGCGTCCGTCCTGCTCCACCGCGCTGTCTTTGGTGATGCTCTTGACAAAGATACCCGAGGGCTCTGGTGAAATCGAGGCAAACGAAAGAAAAAAATCAAGCATTACAATAATTCAACGAGAAGAGCGTAATCATTACAGGTCCCCGCTCTCGCATAAACAAACTGATTAGAATCGGGTTTTGTCGCGACGCTTTCTTTTAAAAAGTGTTCTCTCACCCGAGTTTTTGTCTGCCACATAGCCGGCAATGGTGATGCCCAAGCCCTGTGAGTTCTTGGTCAGACTGACGTCGAACGCGTCGGCCTCCTCGACCTCGGAGCCCTGTCGGTAAAAAAAAACATCATCAGGGGACGTGTGTAACGGCCGTTTGTGTCAACACCAAAGCTATGCTGCAAGGGGTGAGCCAACGAGCGATAGCACAACAACAACAACAACAACCGCTATTCTGTACGTAGCATGCTAGCCAAAATACGATACAAACAAAAATAACATTTAGTAACGTCCCGTGAACTTTGCCCCGAGCAGCATGCGTTGAGATATTTTATATATTCACGTCTGAACACTGTGACTAATGTGCACTCAGAAATGAAATGAAAGACGATGAAAGCGGGTGTATTTTAAACGGCCATTGGAATGCATTCATGCGGGTGTAGTGCAGCGTGTCTCGATAAGAGCCACGGAATGAGTGTTCATCAGCAGGGGGCCGGGCACAGTGCTGCCGTGATG
Organism: Trachyrincus murrayi; assembly: GCA_900323305.1. Taxonomy (NCBI): domain Eukaryota; kingdom Metazoa; phylum Chordata; class Actinopteri; order Gadiformes; family Macrouridae; genus Trachyrincus; species Trachyrincus murrayi. The sequence goes on from OOFB01028891.1 coordinate 39,809, forward strand.
TGTCCTTTGCAAAGCACTACGGACGGGGGCCACAGGTGGTGCAACCGGCATTACTCATGCTGCATTGTGCTTGATTCTATATACAAGGTAAGAGAAGGTAAAAAGATGTGAATCGCTGACGAAAGACCCAACGCTGAACCTCGGCTGACGTGGTTTTTCATTGTTGTTATATTTCCCGGAGCAGCTTTCAAAGGCGGTACTTGCATCAGAGGAATCGAATTAAAACAACATTGCTGTATAGAACGGCGGTGTCTCTCGTGTACGCCCGAGAGATATGAAGACAGTGTAGTGTATATTGTGCAGCATATGTTTGAGGACAAATCCACATAGCTTCTCATTTTAAGTAATCTTGTAATGTTTACGTTTTCAAGTGCACCCCAGTGATATGAAGACCGCGCCTGTGCATTATGTCGCACAGAATACCTATTGAGAGAAAAGCCACATCGCTTTTGAACTCATGCACTGAAGACATGCATACGACATATCTATAGACTCCCCGGTAACACTTTACAATAAGGTTACATTCTAATTAACATTAGTTAATGCAGCAATAAGCATTATTACATCGCATTAGCATCGGGGTTAGGGTTAGGTTTTGTTAAAGGTATCTTGATGACCCTAACCCTATTAAATAATGTATAAATGAATACCTTAGTTAACATGAACACAATTAGTACACAAAACAAACACCATTAGTAAATGATTACTAGACCATTAGTTGACTGTTAATTAACCGTTAATTGATGCTCCTTACTAATTAAGGGTTAACGAATGTACCCTTATCGTGAAGTGTCACCGACTCACCTGTCGTTCCGCAGTGGTGGGGGCACCCTCGCCCGCGGGACCCCTGGTGATCACCAGCCTGACCCGGTTGCCGCACTGCCGGAGGACCTGAGCCACCTGATCGCTGCCCATGCCCTGCAGGTCGGTGTCCCCGATACGCAGGATGTGGTCCCCGCTGTGGAGACGGCCGTCCTGAGGGGGTAGCGCGGGGGGGGGGGGTTGGGGGAAGAGTGGGGTTGTGTGGTTAGGACGGCTATAGGAATACATAAGGCGTGTGAACATCGCCACGGCAACGGCTCTGCGAATTTAAAGGGCTATTTTCTGCGTCACGTGGTATTGAGTCATTTTTCTTTCTCCCTGCACATAAACGTGCTGACTATACCCCTGATCCCAGAACATCTTTGCCACCGGTCCATCACACGGCGCTGCTGCTGCTACGGGGAGCGTCTAGACTTCTCTATTACACGCTGAGCTGCCTCAGCACCGCGCTGCAGCTGGTATCGCCGCTAGCAACTAGCAAGGCTTTGACCTCAAAATACCACCCCCCCCCCCTCCCCCGTGGCATTTGTTTCACCGAATGACTTTCTCTTTTCTGGGTAATCACCTTTAGCTGGATGTATTGGCTGAGGGCCGAGGAGGTGCCCACAGGAAGCTGGCTTTCGTCTTAAAAGGTGCTATTTAGAGCCTTGAGTTTCACTTTCAGTTTCACTTTCAATTGAACAGCAGTTCGAGGATGACGAGGTCAACGGTAACCCCCGGGAATCCACACTTGTGGAATTACCATACATTAATACGTTTCTTTTCATTCCATTCGTTATAAACACAGCATGTGTGCGAGCTAAAACATGTTCAGCTTTTGAATCGTTCAAATTTGGCACCAGTGCTATCTCTGACGCCAGGCCTATTCTGTCTCCGAGAACGTGTCACTGTACACAATTGCCAAAAAACAAGCTTAGTTTTAATTGCACTTGGCATTTTTTTTTTATATGCTCGAATTTGGGTGGATGACGATTTAATACACAAAGATTAAACTAAATTCAATAAAAAGGCCAAATACATAAGACCTCGCCGGGTGAATGGAATATATACGTGGTGATGTAGCTTACATTAGACCAACTACAACAAAAAAAATATATATATATATACATATAGCTGTTGCAGTAAAACAATTCAACGGAATCAATAATAGATATCGTGTGAAGTGCCGCTGTTAAATTGTGAAGAGCTAAAAGGAATAAAGGAATCCACTTGAACGTCGATGTTTAATACACAGCTGAGTAGCAGCTTATTATCGATACACGTGGCATAGCTCGCGGAACAACCCAGAAACCCAGTGCAGTGTTGTCATCGACACAGCAGCGAGTACACTACTGTACTGTAAGAGCCAATGGGTGTGGAGAGGGAGGAGTCACCTGATCGGCGACACCTCCTGGGAGGATGGTCTTGACTATGACGCCGGTGGTTTTACCGCCGACAATACCGAAGCCCAAGCCTGTGCCATCGTTGACCAGGTCAATGGTCTCCACGTGCTGCCACTGCTTTATTAGGGTGAGAGACAGTGGGAGACAGCGAGAGAGGGAGGGGGGGGGAGAGACGGAGAGAGACAGTGAGAGAGAGAGGGGAGAGAGAGACAGTGGGAGACAGTGAGAGAGAGGGGAGAGAGAGACAGTGGATGAGAGAGAGAGAGAGAGAGAGAGAGAGAGACAGTGAGAGAAAGAGGGGAGAGAGACAGTGAATGAGAGAGAGAGAAAGGGGGGAGAGAGACAGTGAATGAGAGAGAGAGAGAGAGAGAGATATGTCAGTGGACCCATTCACTTGAAGACGTTTTACGAAGGTTAAATAAACTGAACATTGGCTTGCATGAAGAAGACACACCATTTATACTACGAGTCTCATTAATAACGTTATATTGGAGTTTCCTTTGAGTGAAATTAAATTAATGAAAGAATATGTGTGTGTGTGTGTGGACACTGTTAATGACTCTTGTATGGCTTCATATGAGCAATGGTAATCGTCTTTTAATGGAGAACATGATTTTTTTCCCGGTCTGTAGAATTGTTTTGTGCATTTGTCTCTGTGCCATCGGCATGGTGCTCCTTAACGATAAAGAAAATAATAACATATATATAATAAAACAATTCAAATGCTAATTTATCCGCATTTGATTTTTTTTCTGCTGAGTCGCCAATTGTCTGAAGCACAGGTTGCGTGCACAGATTGCGTGTGCACTGTGCGTGTGTCTTGCTGTTCTGACTGTTGGATTTGTCACACTTGGGCGGCCATGCACGGTATTGCTTGCTGTGATTCCGCCGGACGCGGTGCAGCTGTCGGCATAGGAGTGGACTGCATCTGTGTGGCGTGCGTGCGTGCGTGTGTGTGTGTGTGCGTGTGTGCGTGTGTGTGTGTGCGCGGTGCAGATATGAATTAACATGCTGTGTATGACGCACTGCACTACACTCGTATGCACATGTACTCGATTCCCCGCTTATTTCATCCGCCACTTTTAATACGTTGGCTTGCACCAACAACAACACACACACACACACACACCAAACCAAACATGGTAGGACCATCCGGTCTCGTGTGTGTGTGTGTGTGTGTGTGTGTGTGTGTGTGTTGTGTGTGTGTGAGCATGTCATCAGCTAGCTCCCCTCAGGACACAGATGCAGGCCACTCACACTCAAAACCAAGCGGGCCGTATCAGCGTTTTGCGCCCACCTCCATCAAGACTACTCAACTCATCATATCTGATGTTTTCATCATTTTTAACCACTCAGTAAGCCCTTGTACTTGGGACATTTCACACTGCTCTTAACATGCACTCGTTCGCCTGTCTCGTGTTTGTCTGTCTAGAGTACAGAAATATGAATCGTGGTATTTCACTGTACCTCAGATATATATAGATATATATATATATATATATATCTATATATATACGAAGAACCTATTTGAGGGAAAATCCACATGGCTTCTCATTTCTAAGTCGCACACGGTACACGCCGAGTAACGCTATCTTTACGTGCGATCTGTGAACCCTCGGCGATGATCGAGACCGTGCGGTATTTTAACACGGGAAGTAATTTGAATTTTGGCGACCGTCGTGTTTCGTACCGCGCCAGAGTTGGCCGA
>OOFB01028891.1:51158-67096 GCA_900323305.1 Trachyrincus murrayi
TGTTTTTTGTTTTTTGGGCATGGAGAGCTAGGGCTGGCTGATGAAACAGGCCGGTAAACAAGGTCGTTGATGCCTGACTGCTACCGCTGGTCTCGGCAGACGCACACACACGCACGCACACACACACACACACACACACACACTCTGCTGTCGGCCCCACTCTGTACTATGCACAGCAGCCCTTCTGTTGTTCTGGTTCGCTCTCATCTGAAGCAGAAGTGTGTGTGTGTGTGTGTGCACGGTTGCATGTGTCTGAGTGGGTGCACATTAATGTATGTGCTGTGTGTGTGTGTGTGTGTGTGTGTGTGTGTGTGTGTGTGTACACACACATTCATGCATGCATTGTGTGTGTAGGGTTGTGTGTGTCTGTCAAGAGACACACACAACCCTATCGAGAGATAGTGTGCTCTTGAGTCAGAGCAGAAGCTTAGACGTGATAACATTAGGGCCAGGAACCTTTAAATGGGTCGGGTGCTGATTAGGTCAAGGTGACTAATAACCAACCCACAGTTTCCACAGTCCAAACCTATACAGCATGGTATACAGATGGTTTAATTAAACCCTTCTTTGTTGCAAGAATGGGTACGTATACTGAATTAGTAACAATGGAAACCGTTGTTTCTTTAATGAAATGGCACACCGCCGACTTACCTATTGTTTCAATCATGTTTCGACTTCAGGCGAATGCTCCCGTTTGACCATCAACGGCCCGTACGAGTTTTCTGTGTCCAATGCCTGAACAGAACGACGTTATTTGTTAGAACAACACAAAACATACAACGGAGGAAAATATAACGTCACGGACTAATTTCGCTCGTGCGCGTCTTTTAATTAACCGTAAAACTTACAGTGTGTTCGTTTAACCGTGAACTCTTATCAGATTCAGGCGGGCGCCGAGTGCTGAAGTGCTGAAACACAATATCCATTCCTTAAAGGTCAACGTGGAAATTGATTCCTTTGTTTTGTTTTTATTATCTGCAAGCTTGTGTCACGGGAATATCACAGAGATGTTCTGATTCGCTGAGAGCTGTAGGTCACATGTTACACCTTCCATATCTCTATACTACATCTACTGTGTGACTTATCAGGCGATAGCCATTCCAAGGGAACGCCATTTAAATGGCTTCGGCCGCGCTTTCGTCACATCGCAAGCTAGCACGCCACAGCGCTTTGGTAGTTAGCCGTATGCGGGGGGGGGATGAAACATCATTGTATGTTAAAGGAAACAGGTGTCAAAAGGCGGAATCTAAGCTCTATCTAAGATGCTGTAAATGGTGTGAAACTTCAACCTTTGGTCACTGTATTCAATCCCATGGAAGCAGATAGGGGCCTGGTTATTTACAACAACAACAACAACACCACCACCACCACGGTGTTTACATAAAGGCCAGGGAAAGATAGGATGCTTAATGTATTTAATAGATTACATCAAGAGTGTAATAGTTCAGCGAAATCAAATGCGGCTGTTATGGATTAAACAGAGCCTTGAAGCCTAACAAGAAAGACAGTCAAGCCGTTTGTATAAGCAATTTAAAATCTGATGCCTTTTGGTTTATCATTGTTTGGCTCATTTTGGATTGAGGCTGAAAATGAAACTGAGAATGTTTCATTTGGGACTGGTTGTGGGTTTGGCGTGTATCTGGTAGTCTTATCTGTAGACACCGTCTCCTCTCACATGAAGTACACACATGACCCACGCATAACCTGGCTGTGGATTAACCACCAAATAAACCTCACCGTGGGCTATATTTCTGTTATAATAACAACACCAGTATTATAGCCCACGGTGAGGTTTTATTCATCACAAGCATTGTCAAGTTTGTTAATTGCATGTTTATGAGCACAACATAGACACTGTTCTCAGCTTCCAATTACATGAAAGACTAAATGCACCCACTGTGACAATGCTTTTGCAAGAGTTAATATCCTAACTGTAGCCAAACGCATTAAAAACGGGAATAATTGGCTGGCGTTGATTCAGATCAGACGGAATTTGACCACCTTCTAGGTTTTTGGAGAACAGTTTTGTGATGTCGACCATACAGGCCTCCTGCAACCTTATCGATACCCAAGCAAGTTGCATCCATCCATTACAGACGACACCTCGTTTCAATGAAGCCGATCACGTGAGTCGAATAATTGATCGACTAAAAATTATAATCCGTGTACACTTTGTAGTTAATCTACTAATGTAGATTCCGTTTGTTTGTGTCCGTCAGGCCTAAATCTGTATACGACTGTGTATTATTTGGTAATGCATGCAGGCACTTGGGACAATCCGCTTTTCTCAACTCCTCCTCCTCCTCCTCCTCCTCCTCCTCCTCCTCCCTTCGCATCCCTGAAGCAAGGAGAAGCAACAGGCGTCCGAACAAGGCGTCCGCTAATACGACATGAGATCGGAACAGAAAACACAACCCGTTCGTTGTGTGTGTGTTACAAAACAACAGTACGGACATAAAGTCGCATTTCTAACCCATCCGTCTGGAGACGCCGCGCATTACGCATTAATAGCGCAGCGCCGTCTTTATTTGACAACAACAACGACAACAACAACCGATCAGCAAATGGTGTTCCCCGAACTGATCCACACTAGTCCAAGATCACTAGACCACATCCCAACAACCCTCCCTCCCTCCCTGCCCCCCCCGCGTTGCGATTGCTAGTCAATAATAAAGTAAACTTACTTTGAAGTCGCCCCGGGATCGCACACGGACTGCACCGTGCCGCGCCGTCCTTCATCTAACGGCGCATGCGAGACGACGGCGGGGCGAGGCGGGGCGTTGTGTAATTTGATCCTCGGTTCTGAGTTGCGCCCTCGGACTCCAAGCGCCACTTGGTGGATGCCATGACAACTAGGCCTGCAGGGGCATCCTTGAGGGGGGGGGGGGGTGGTGGTGGGGGTGGTTGATCCAAGGGTCCGACCGTACGGTGGGCGGTGCCTCGCTCCGTCACCAACCAATCACCGGCCGGAACGTACAATGCCGATTGGTTGGGTGACCGCAACTGGGTACCGCCCACTGTACGTTTGGACCCTGCGAGCTAGCACGTTGACAGCGTTATAATAATAAGCCAGGCTCTCGGCTCTGTTCCAAGCATGCGGTGTTTGCGAGAAAGTAGCAGATTGCAAAACGTTGCTGGCTACAAATCCAATATGAGGCCCGCAGCAAGTCGCTCTCATTCCTGGACTGGCAACAGGATATTAAGGATATTAAACTGTGCATAGAGAGTCCATGATTGACATTTCTAAATTGTTCACTTTATTATTGTCTGCACACAGTCATAGCCAGACTGTAGACTGTGTTGTGCTGCTGTTGTTGTTGTTGTTGTTGTTGGATGGATCATGAAAAAAACACCCAGATATGGCCACACATTAACAAAGTCACTCACAAGCACTTTTAGAAAGGTCACGTCCATACGGATAATGAGCGCCACGCTACAACGCTACAAATTGCACAATGTGATCTCGGCTGGAAGAAACAGGCAAACGCCCAGGAAGCACCTTGAATAAGGACACCGCATGCTGATAAAAACACACTGATAAAACAAATATCTATATTGCCCGCCTGCGTCACGTTCATCGCATTACAAACTCCCTCTTTTTAGCCCGGTGCCTCCTGGCGTTATCCAATTAGTACGTACGATGTCATTTGAATTGAAATGAATGTAAGTCCCGCCGAACAGATACACTCACCCCCTGACACTAAGCACCAGATTTATGGGATGCCCTACTGGATTACCAGCGGCCTTTCCATCTCCTCCTCTTTCCATGGTTTCCGTTTTGTGTTTTTTGCCTCTGCCTAACGGTGTGGCTTGTGATTTAGGATGCTGTGTGTGTGTGTGTGTGTGTGTGTGTGTGACTACACTTCCTTTGATAAGGGAAGTGACTAAGGGCCAGGCCACACCCTTAGGCAGAATGGAAAGATATTAAACATCAAGAGACAGACAGAGAGGGAGGGAGGGAGGAAGGAAGGAAGGGGGGGGTGGGGGGAGGGAGGAGGAGCGGATTCAAGGACAGTCTTAACTAATGCATTGTGGGAGTGGACCAGACCAGACCGGACTATATTGTTGCAGTAGCCCTGGCAACTGTCATAACATTTCCAGGTCGCTGCTTTTATTCCCATATCTCAAGGCTATTTTAACGTCTGAGAATATGTTTTGGGGGAAGCGAGCGCTGACAGCTTTACCCAAATAACACGTTTCTTCAGGTGGCAAAGCGACAAGAAACGTACTCCTCCAACTGTACCCACTGCAAATGTCCTCTTTATTTTGTGTGCGTTGCGTAGTCCATGCCGTCCGACTTTCCCCTTTTAGTGTAGTCTAGTCTCGTTCTATTCATGTTTTAGAAGTGAACTGGATCGTTCCCGAAGTTAAATATCCAGTATTGCAAACTTTTCTTCTCTGCCAAGAAGTCTTTTCAGTGCTTTTACTGAACAACATGGGACATTCTTTCAAGTATTATATATTAATGATAAATAATATCATAATCATGCCTGGATTCAAATATATGTGCCGTTCGTCTGTCACATTATGCATATTTATTTCACGTGTTGTTTCATATTTTCAGTTTGGCTGCAAACAGCTATTTCACAGTTGCTTGTGCAATTACAATTAACTGCCAAAGTGTGTGCCGTTAAAACCTCACGATACCCCAGGAACAGCTAAAAAGCGTTCCGATAATCTATTATGCATCGAATAGTGATTCATTATATTACACTGTTCGGATTGTGGCCCTGCAAAGTACTGGCATTAATATTATAAGAGACGGAAGTCATTAGCAAGCCCGAAATCTGCAAGGATGAGATAGCGATGGGATTTAACTCTACCTGTCTGTCTCTCCAATGGTTTCGGTCATTCATTTAAAAAAAATGTTCCCGATGAGCTTGTTTGTAGACGTGTATCAGTTACCAGCTACGGTCGGATCTTGGAAACGGATAGTGCTTGCGTTCCAATTCAAAGGATTTACAGTGACACATATTATCGGCAGCTTCTTACATTTTTAATTAGAATTTGAACCACGGAGCGCATTTGCACAGCGTTTGTGACTTCGTTGACTGCATTGGTCAGTGTTAAAGAAAACAATATGGCGAATGGTCCAAACTGCTCGCATCGATTCTGCAGGCCCCTGCCAACAGTCCCCGCACACACTGTGCAGCGTGTGCAACATCTACAGGAGAACAAGCATCGTGAAAGCCACGGAATAATACAGACTGATACTCGTGACATGAGGTCGTAGGTCATAGGTCGTGCACAGTTTCAGTGTGTTGTTGATTGCAGACATCGAGACATGCAGTTGAACGTTCAGCGCCCGTTACTTTTAACATGGGGACAACACCAATGATCACCTCACACCACCATCTTTTTGTTGCATCCTTAAGAGCCAGTGACTGTTAGAGAAGACACTCCCATGGTCCGCTAGCCTGCATATATAATCCACAAAGATGACTCCTACTTTATTGTGTTTGCCCACGTGGCCCAACAAATGTCCCCCCCACCCCGCCCCCCCCCCGACCATAAGCCTCCATATTTTCCTCAACGACTTTTACATTTGGCAGGTGCGTTTTTTAATTTCTTTTTCCAGCAGGTCATGGTGAGTTGATACAAAGGTTTTACGGTGTCTCTTTATGACGCTCGATTACGGCCAACGTCTCGGGTGCTTAAGAGTCCCTTTGGCTACATCCATTGTTGCGTCCTGCCCTACGTTGGTTTTGGCATTGGACGCACGCACGCACACACACACACGCACACGCACACACACACACACGGGTATTGCCAAGGAACTCAGAGCGTGGTGTGTTTAGAAGTTACAGCCAAATGAAATGAGTCGTCTTTTTGACAAACAACACCGGGTTTCCTGCCTCGTTTATGATGTTGTCTCTGCCCTTGCCGGCGTCAGTGCCGGCGGCGGCGGCGGCGGCCATGTTTGCATTGACATTGTCGCAAGGCTCTTGTAAATAGAAGAACGCATTTACACTTTCCCTCGCTCACGTAATTCCTTTACATTTACACACGAGAGCGCCACAATGGACCCTGTCTGTCCTACTCCCCCCCCCCCCCCCCGTTCCCTTCCCCCGGCCCGCCGGTCTTCAGGGGTGCATGCTGGGGGGAGTTGTGCCTGCCTGCTGCAGTGACCTGCCGCTGCCCTTGTGCCTGTCAGCGGGACGACCCCCTGCTGGGAGTTCCTGGCTGGGTGCCCCTTATTTGTGGGGCGCTCACCGAAGCAGGGCGGGTGGGGGGGGGTTGCTGGCTCTATAAGGGGGGGGGGTTACGGGACATGGGGGTGTTCTCTCTGGTTTCCACGGGACATGGGACACACTGGTGCTTTTCTGGGTGATCTTTGGAGCTTGGTCATGGCCAACGGTGGCGTCTGTTTCCCAGCCTGGATGATGTAGAGAGCTCTGGCATTGCTTCCAGTGGACGCGCTCAGGCTTTCTCTACCCTGTTCATTATTTCCCCCTCAGCCCCTATATATATATATGTATATATATATATATATATATATATATATATATATGATAACAAAAAACAAACAAAAGAAAATCCATGAATATATCGTTGTCCTATCCCCTTATGTTGTCACCTCACCGCCTGGTATTTAAATGCTATGCTACATCTCCACTCACGATTAATCAGATTATTCAGTGTCCAAGCACTGTCCAATGTGCTATGTAAATAAAGTGTATTATTGTAATTATTGCATTAACAGCAACGGTAAACCATCAGCGGTGTTCACATTTGGGATACCTTTAGTACCCCACTAAACCATTTCTGCAGACATTGAGCAGAATTTAAATTTCAAGTTATTATTATTATTTAGATTTTTGCTTTTACATAATTTAATGTTTATTTACTCGTCACATAAACGGCAAACGCATGCAGTATATCTCCAGCTACTCGAGGTGTGTGTGTGTTTTTTTTTTCTTCCCCCAAGCCATACGTGGGACTTGCATGTGTAATGGCATGCACTCCACTGCAGAACCGCATTTGCATTGGCGGTGCATGGCAAAGCAGTGCCGGCGAAAGATAACACTTCATCTTTTCAAACGATGAAAAATAACCTTCAAGAGTTCAAGGTGTCCCCTTGAACGAGGAAGTAGTAGTAGTAGTAGTAGTAGTAGTAGTAGTACAAAAAGAAAGAGAGTGCTTTTTTCCCTTCGGTTTCCGTGGCCCCATGTGCTCATTAGGAGAACACTGTCAGCGGTCCGAGTGTATTTATTTATTCCCTATATCTCTCTCCCCGCTATACTCGGTATTAAAGGGAAGTGATGTATGGGGTGAACGCGGTGCAGATGTTGTGGGTGACCATGCGATACGTGAAGCTAAGCTGGGTTTAACTGTGAGCAAGGCAAGGTGAATATCCCACTTTGTGACGGAGCTTTCATCAGGGTGTCAGAGTATAACAGCGTATTAAGATAGTTGTTAATGTGGCTGCTGGATCGGGGTCATTTATTAAGATAGCCACCCCTAAAGTTACACAAAGTCCTTGGACGCGTAAAGGCCAGAACAAAGATACGGTCCTGGCGAGGAATTTACCTTTTTTTTTCTCTTTAACTTGGACATTTGTCTCAATAAAGGAAATGATATGGCTACAGTATATTCTAGCAAATCAGTCATCTTTCATCTGGTACGTAGCTTTTTTTTAAATGCTGAATGTTCAGTATGTGCCGCGATTGTCGTGCTTTTGATCGATTACCTCATCGCGTTGCCGCATTGTTCTTTTCATGAGGTTACAAAAAAGGTCAACAGCACCCCTACAAATCAATCCCAGGGTGCAAAAACTGTCCAATAATATCAGATGTCGGTTAGTTGCCGACCCTGTCACATTTTCAATACCTCATTCATTGATTCCAGTAGCTGGACCAATGTCCCTCTTTGATATCCAAAAAGAAGATTGGAAAAAAACGCTATTCTTTGTTGACGTTATTCACGTGCACCATTTCACATATTATACATCACTCGTTTTTCTTTGCACTCCCTTCTTCTTTTTTTCTGCATCTTTTCATCAGTATCTCGACGAGTGGCCTACAATGAAACGTGTTCTTGTATGTAACAATGTCTACATGCTGATACAGACTACACCATATCACCCTACATCATCCGTCCAGCCCCGTGCTCCATCCAGCACAGCCCCAGTCTCCAGCCCACCATGCAGTCTCCGGTCCGCTGCTAGGTGGCGCCCGAGTATACAGCGTGAACGGGCAGCCGGGGGAGAGAGAGAGAGAGGACTTTTTTTTTCCTCCTCACCTTTTCGCTCGCTCTTTTCCCCAACCCAAACCCTCCTCTCTCTCTCTCTCAGTCTCAACCTGGCGCTACCGAGGCACCGTCCTATACCGCAATCGGTTTTGTCAGTAAGGCGCAGGGTGCGGGAGCGATCGGGAACAGCGGGGTTGGTGTTTTTTTTTTTACTCAAAACAACCGGGTGATTTGTATTCTTTCTCTCCCGTGGAGCTTTCTCTCCAAAGAAGACCCAATTCCCCAGGATACTCGTTTTTCTCTGTTTCTTTCGTATTTTATTTTTTTGTTACAGCCTGGTGGGACGTGATGTAGCCACGGTGCGTGTGGACGCGTCGTGGCCATAAAGGGACGCAGGGGGGGGGGACAGGAGGGATAAAGGAGACTCTTCTTTCGCTGGAGCGGCAACGGCGAGGCAAGGTGCGCATTTGTGGGTGTCGGGGGTCTGCTATATGCGGGCTCGCATTATAGTGAAGAGAATAGCCCACTGAACGTGCGTGCTTGGAGGTGGGCAAAACAACTATCTGGATCCGTTGTTCCGTTTTTTGATCAAGTGTTATTCTGCGTGCCCGTACCGTACCAGCGGGCGAAAGACAATACACCAGAAGAATACAACACAATGATATAAAAATGCAAAGACGTCAAGGCTAATGGGAAGACGTGGAGCATAAGATAACACGCAACGCAGTGAACCAAACTAACAGAAAATATCGCGGTGAGTGTGACACTGACTCTTATGTATGCTCCTGTTTTTTTGGCATGTTTTTTTTTTTGCGCACAAGTATCTGCAGTTTGTGCCGAGGGCGATAAAGCACACGCATGCATGTGTCCCTGCAGCGAGGTCTGCAGCTCCGTTTTGTCTTCATAAGTACCAGTTGTTGCACGCATGTCTGCAATACATAATAGGTTCGTTTGAGTGGACCCAACAGTGGCGCAGATTTATTTAGATGAGACAAACGAAAAGGAGCTCTGACTGCCAATTGTCCGTCCAAGAATGTTATAACTATGTTTTTCCCCCCCCTCTATGTAAAGGCGGTGAAATGGTGAGATGTGTTGCATTATAAACGATGCGCATTTTCTGTGTAAAGTTCCACGTTTGGACGCATCCCTTGTGAATGGAGTTGCTCGGAGTGTGGAGAGCCGTCCACCACCTCAGTGCAAACATTGCGCCCTTGCTTCGCGTGTGGTTTTATTTGTGAAACATGCGTTGCTTCTGGTACACAACCACAACACATAATTAGCTATGCGTATGTTGGAAGATGCTGCACAATGGTATTTTTTAATGGTTCAGTAGGTGTGAATGTGCAGAGGCAATTTGACGCTGCGCAATAACGTTTATTGGCGTATTAAAAAAAACAACAACTGGAAAACGATCCAAACCCGTGAAGGAGGCAAGGCTGAACTTGCATGTGTTTCTATAGCAGACTGCTTCAGAGTTGATAGGCCAGTCAGTGTGTGCTACTCGATTCTTTTTTTTAAAATGTGAAGACAGCACCGTCTTTCAACATCTTTTATCCATCCTTTGGGATAATGTTTGACATTTCCCCACTGCACACCTAAATCCACCTTTACATCACGTTCAACTTTGAGTAGACATTCTTCATCCTTCAAGCAGAATAGCCTAATAGCGAAATGCCTGGTTATCTTTTGAACGGATTCTCACGTCCCTTTGATCAGACGTGCTGCCTAGATCTTGTGTGACTATGACTCATTATTATAACACCAGTGTAGGCCTACTATAGACCCAATGATTGTGAATGATCGTATGTGGCATTCGTTTGCATTCTACGCACGGTGCCGACCCACCGCTGTCTAAATCACACCTGTGAAGAGCCCTGAAGCACAGGTATTGATTAGACACACAGACAGACACACACACACACACACACACACTTTTATCTTTGCAGATGGAATATCATTACGCCAATAGCTGCAATTAGCGTGCTATTACTTGCAGCACTATCTCTGTGTTGTAGCCATTGCTAGGACCCTCTAGCTGCGGCCATGCAGCCAGCTGTGCGGGTGATGCTAGGCGGTGTAGACCGAGACAAGACAGGGGTGTCCTTATAATTGAACAAAAGACAGAAGATGTACCACCCATAGAGGTCAAGCTATTGTTTAACACTGGTGTTGTTGAACGTCATCAAATTGGTATTTTGAAGCACTCCCTAAAGGAGCCTGTGAAAGAGTGCAGATGGACACACGATACAAATGACTTCGGCACACGTACTTTAGGCCTGTGCTTCTTCAGCACCAGCATGTGCATCCATAATGGCGGCAAAGACATACACACACAGCGATGCAGTCACCCATGTGTGTGTGTGTGTGTGTGTATGTTTATATACTCTTGCGTTCACCAAAGGCCCCACATCGGAGGGGATGGTAAAGAAGAGATGCATGCGTGTGTGTGTGTGTGTGTGTGTGTGTGTGTGTTTTGCTCTCTCAATGTTCCCACTGTGTTTGCCTTCTTGTCATTCAGTGAGCATATGCACTCCAACCTAGGGGTGGTGGTGGTGGTGGTGGTTGTGTGTGTGTGTGTGTGTGTGTGTGTGTGTTTTGCTCTCTCAATGTTCCCACTGTGTTTGCCTTCTTGTCATTCAGTGAGCATATGCACTCCAACCTAGGGGTGGTGGTGGTGGTGGTGGTTGTGTGTGTGTGTGTGTGTGTGTGTGTGTGTGTGAGAGAGAGAGAGGGCGGGACTGAGCTACAGAGGTCCACCCGCCTGCTAGAAAGGCAGCCATTCACACAGCACTGCATCGATTGTTGTGTCTACTCTCTGTCTACAAGGGCTAGCATTACCCCCCCGATCCTCTCTCTCCATGGGGGGGGGCGTCAAGCTACTCTGTGTGGTGCTACAGTGACGACTTTTGAATAACACAAACAATTGGATAGATATGGAAACACGTGAGTGATTGCTGTTTGGCAGTGTGTGTGCGTGCGTGCGTGTGTGCGTGTGTGGGTGTGTGCGCGCGTGTGTGTGTGTGTGTGTGCAGTGCCGCACCACACCGGCAGCCAACCAGTATTTGCCTGGTGTTAATATTCAGTCAGATAATGGTGTTGTCACTCTCTTCCATATCCGCTATTATTTATTTCGCTATGCATTGGCTATTTAGCCTCCCCGATTGAGCATTTGATGGAATGTTTTCACAGCTTGAGGGACTTCCATTCGGGGAATCCACCGCATCACGCCAGCTGTAAACATTTCGGCGATAGCCGTTTATTATCTCTCATCTTTTGTTCTCTGTGCCGCTGCCGCCGCTAAGACGTAGTGCGCTTTTTGATTTTCCTTCCTCTTGAGGGAAGTTTGTGTGCTGCTTTCATTTAACGGCAATTTGTCCGAGCCATAAAGAAAGCGTTGTTTGCTGGGATCGTGGCTTTTTCAAGAAGTCTAGTTTCCTCGTCGAGGAGGCGTCCGCACCCTGCGTTGACCCGTGCTTTACGAGAGGTGCTGTTTGGAATAATGGCCTGGCTTCATTTTGATGTCCTCCATTTGAGCTGGGATTAATGTGGACTCCTCTCCTCTTCTTGCTATTATAACCCGCATTGAAACAAGCCTTTGATTTATACATCGTCGTTTTCCTCCTTCCTCCTTCGTTCCTCAGCGAGTGTATTTGTGTTCCTCCCTAAGGCCTCTTCCATCTCTTTCATTCAATTTCGGCTTTTTGGACTTGATTACATGCCAAGGTGGAATCCAATTTGCCATTGCAGTATGAATGGAGACACAGGCTCTTCAATTGTCTTCATTAGGTTAGCATATAGCGGCTATCGCTTGGTAGCTAAACCCGTGTACAGTAAACGCCCATTCACTAGTGTATTTATTCCAGCATGCAATTTCCTTTTTCATTTTGTGGCAAATATGTTCAGGGCATATTTTAAGTCTTTTCACATGCTGCGGTGTGTTGTTTATACGGGATTGGTATGTGATGACAGACACAGGTATTAGCATGTAATTGCCATCTCTGTGTACACAGACAGACGCACAGACAGACGCACAGACAGACACACAGACAGACACACAGACAGACACAGAGCTATTTTCTTGTGCAACACGTCTGTTCGAGGGTGCAGTTTGTTTACTCATCGGAACGGAATATTTCCTGGATGATCTCAGGGTGACATAATGTAACCACCACGTAACCACAACAAATACGACTGAAGTACAGTATTTAGTACAGTAGTACAGTAGTAGGCCTATGCCAGATGCTGCTTTCTTTAGCTTGTGCTAGCTATGGATGATGTTAAAGTTCATATGTAGATATGTTCATATGTACAGTAGACCTATGAATCTCCCCTGTTATATTTGCATGTCTGTCATTTTGTCATTTGAATTCCGGTTAATTTAATTTATTTCTTCAACATATAAACACCGCACATTGTTTTGTAATAAGTCCTTGGCACAAAACCCTTGGACCCAAGCCCTTCATTTGAAAAACCCACCCCTTGTGGAAGCCCGAGTGACGAGTGAAAACAGGGGTTGACCCCGTATGTTTTTTCCCAGGGCCTGACTCACCCATTGTATTCCAACCTCCTCGGATGTTTCAACACGTCACTTTTAACAACTGGTTTTAGATGCGGTGGTTTCATTTTTTTTTAAATCAAATTGCGCATCGGGAGATGGAGACTAGTAATCCCTCTCCGCACATAATCATCGCTTTCGGCAAAACCAAAATCTGTTTGTTTGTGGCTGCTATCATAATCCCTCCCCCTCCTCCTCTCCTCCTCCTCCTCCTCCTCCTCCTCGGATACATTAGCTGTAATGGGAGACGTTAATTTATTTATGAAAGTTAGAGGAGCAATTACAAGAAAAAGATGGGCGACGACAGCAACACCTGGTAATCAGCAGACTCGATTCCTTTTCTTTCCGTTTTTTTTTCTTTTCAGTTCCCGCTTTCACAGAAGCCTGCCGCAGAAGTCTTTTGTATTTCAGCAGGGCTGCCGCTGACTGAAGTGTTCATGGAAGTTAAGATCATTTGTAAAAAGGGTTAACGCGTCGTCTTGACCACGGACGGTTGCTGTGCTGGACATATTGTTCGTAACTGGGGCGTTTTTTTTCCCCGAGCCGGTAATTATGTCTCGGTGTGTGTCGGGCCATACACAAATGTATTTTTTGTAAAAGAAAGGTCATTCCACTTCTATCACCTTAAGTGCCCTTACGCCTTCCTCTGATGTCTGAAAGACAGGAGGCTTGTGGCTCATAAGGAGACGGACCGCTCTCTCTCGTTACATTTTCTTTTCGCGGAAAATGTCAGGGATGCAGGGACGAAAGGAACGCAGGCAGCATGAGGCAGCATCCTGTCCTGTAAAGGGCGCGAGCAACAACGGTTTCATCATCGACAATCAAACCGCTGGAAACTCCGGGGAAATGTGCTGGGTGTTGTTGGTGGTGGTGGATTCCCGACGAAGGTGTCCATTGATGTTCTAACAGACATCGAGTCGCCTGGAAGGATCTCGCAGGCCTTCCAGTAAGGCGCCGGTGACATCCGAACGTTGTGACGACGCAAACGGAGGCGGATGATGAAGGGAAACGCTTGCGATGTGACAACCCCCCCCCCCGTATATATATATATATACACACATAAATAGGAGAGGTGAGTGCTTCGCACATAACAAGGCGGGTTGAAACGGAAAAGAAGAAGGACATCCTCCCCCGAAGGCTGGAATCTTTTACGCCTTTGAAGGTCGTCCTGTTTTCCACCACCAGGTGTGATGTTAATTAGCCATTGCAGTTGGTACATTCCACCGGAGAGGCTGGTAGGCCGATCTATCCCGTCATACATCAGGGTGGACACTCCCACTTGTGATGTCATTAGAGGGTAGATTTTGACACAGGGGTGTAACGGCTCACACCTGGTGGTAAATAAAATAGCTGAAATAGCTGCAGTTAAAGCCCCCGCAAATGCATTGAAATCTATGTCTATGAGGCTATTATCAGACACCAAGGCTGAGGAGGGGGTAGAATGGTGTGTGTGTGTGCGTGTGTGTGTGTGTGTGTGTCACACCACAAGACTGATGGGTTAGTGTGACATTGGTGTGCTCTGGTCCAGCTCGCTTTGAGAAGCCAGCAGTCCACCGATTACTCAGCGCACGTGATGACAAGACCATTATCCGCCTAAACGTGGTCCCGTCCTCTCCGGCAGCGATGCTGAATGTGCTGAATGACGTGGCGGTGGCGGTTCTGACTCACGGGCGTGTGTTTTAAGCAGTGGGTAGGGTCGTGCCAGGGTTTGTGCCCGCGGACCCGCGGAAACCAATTTCCGCTCGTTAAAAGTAATTCAGTGAGCACGGAGTCACTTTTCTGTTGTTGTGGACATATAGACGTCAAGACCCGCTAACTTTTTTCACGTATTAGGTCAAATCGAAGGCGGTTTCGGATGGAGTTTGGGTCTACCAGAGGTCGGCCGTCGTCGGATTGCCAAGTGTGAACCCGAAAATAAAACCACGGCTGTGTTTAGTGTTCCAGTATGCCGTCACATTAATCCTAGTAATTTATGCGTTCAATTTGAATAAAAGCCTACGCGTCGACCGCGTTCGAGACGAGTCGAGGCTGTGCCGACGCCACTATTACTTCCGGAACATAAAAAAAAAAAAAACGTAACGCGTAGTGGACGCCCCGTCCCCGTCCCCGTCCCCCCCGTCCCCCTGTTTAGTACAATGTATTTTGTTTTATTATTTGTCTAGCCGGTCAGTGCACTGCTCCCGCCCTCAATTTGCCACTGAGTTAACTCGTCCCCGAGGGGGTCAGAACACTTAGCAGTGAGCTGTCCGCCGCTGTGCAGCTCCGGCAGGCCTCACCAGCAGAGGTGCAGCTGTCCTGCAGACACTGCTGCGGATGTGCCGTTTTAATAGCAGAGGGTCATGTGGTCTTGAAGGGGTGAGCTCATCTCTTCGTTGTTCTATTCATATACGTGTATGGATTTATAGCTCCATGGGTTCTAGTATCATATTTATTATTATAATTTTGTATTTTTGTGTTCGTATTATTTTATCCCCAAAAAAAAGAAGAAAATTGCCACGTTTCTAGCATATTCTTTTTATTTTATTAGTTTTTTATTTTATTTTATATATATATATATATATATATATATATATATACATGTAGATTTGAAGCTCCCTCTGCTATGCGTCTCTAATGTTCGTAGTACATACATTTCAAGCACCTACTCTGTCGGCGTCGTCTCGCTTGTATCTTCTGGCGGCCACGCTTTACAGCGGTCGAACGTGTGTGCGTGAAGTGAAAACGTTGATTGCTTGAATTTCTTCCTCGCGGAAAAAAAAAGAAGCAAAGAAGAAATTACCCGATCGCTGCAAAGGCTTTAACCCGAACCAAATCGGCCCGATGCTGACTTGCACAGCACAACCTCCGGAAATGTTGACTTAGCATCCACGGCAATTCAGGCCGCTATTATGGCTCTTCAGACGCTGTGAAAAGGTAGCGTAGAGCTATCAAACTGACATGACCCGACCAGTACATCAGCCTCTGTTATCACCCTCGCCGGACTGATATGTGGCTGTGTGTGTGTATTTTATAACCCGACACTTTTGCCATCACTCGCCCTTTTTTTTATTTTCTTTAGCGGCGATATCGATATGGCTTAGCTTGGCTCTTAGCCTAGCCTTTTTTTGTTAGCGTTTCTTTTTGTTATTGTTGTTGCTGTCCTTTAACCTCAAATCAGTGCAGGGGGGGGGGGGGGGGGGGGGGGTGGGAAGAG
>OOFB01028921.1:10287-21691 GCA_900323305.1 Trachyrincus murrayi
GGTTTTTGGGGGGGGGGGGGGGGGGGGGGTCATATGCGCTGGTTCCCTCCATCAAGGTCTCCTGAAACACCTGCGCGAGGCCGTCATGTGATCAGTTGGTCGCCATAACTTTAGAACAGTGGTGCACCCCGTCGCCTTTTTAAGTAGCCCACTCATAACTACATAGAGACAAACATGGCAAACAAACTTGTAAAATATGAATATTTTACAAGTATTCATATTTACATTTTGTAGGCTATATTTGTATTCCTGGGTTCACCTAGTATCCATTAAAATTGCGACTACTACAATAGGCTAATTATTAAAATCCTATTCCTAAAAATGGATTACAAATGGGAACGCAGATTATTTACTTTGAACGCAAGGTGGGGGCAAATGAACAAGTATTGGGCACACCTAAAAATGCATACGCGAACAAAAAAAATGCACATGGAAATTTTATCTATAGATTAAAATAAACATGGATAAGCCCGTTTTGCTATAAGAAATCGTATTACTGTACTGTGTTAAATGACAACACTCACCATGGTCGTATGACTGATCTAATCGTTTGGTGGTTAAAAAGTAATTGTATTACTTTGTAATATAACTTTATAATGCCAATGTGAGACATGCTAAACTAATGACAAGATTCTTGTGGAAATACAGAAAATAACATTTAATATAGAAAAAGACAACAATATTATGCAAGTATTTAATACAAGTCCTAAAATACAGCTGTAATAAAGAATCTCAATAGTTCTAATAAAACTATAATTTATTGAAATATCCAAAAAAACAATCCCCATTGTTTACAGTTATTGCATGAATACAAAAATGGAACAATTAAAATCTTTCTTTGTTATATGAAATTCAAAAAGGGCACAATCCATACACTGGCTTCCAATATATCATACCCTTAATATGGACCAGCAGAATGGCCAACCATCATCTTCTAAACTGAATGAAGTTATCTCTCCAGTGATAAGGGAGTGTCATAGGTGGCTCTGAGTGAACCATATGTGCCAGTTGACCAGGAGGGATTCAACTGGAGAAATTACACAATTATTTCACAACATGGAACCTGCCAATAAAGTTGGGTTTGAAGACCAATGTGCTGTGGAGTTCTAGAACCTAGAGTTCTGTCGCTGGACCCCACTCGACGTCGTCCTTCTCCTCTTCTTCATCGGAGCTGTCGCTGCCTCGGATCTGCGTGCGCCGGTATTGGACAGCCTGGTGTTGAGCCCGCCTATCAGAGCGCGAAAAGGAGAGGAGGAGGACAAAGTTACCACAAAAGCCCAAACGCTTCCCCAGAACATTCAGTCTCCGACAAACAGCAAAATAATACTTACACGATGAACGAAGGCGAAGATTTCCTCTCCTTTGCCTCAGCCTGTGGCTCAGCCAGGCGAGCCTAAGAGACACGCGTTTATTAAAACACAGACTACTGACAGTAAAATAAATTGAATCAATAGATGCACACCTGCACAAAAGGAACACAGGGCTACAACAATATGCTGTTTTATTGTAAAAGATTGTCTCAATGATGAGTGTTAGTAGTGATTACGTATTGATTTACCTGCTGCAGCTTCTCCTCTATGGCCGACAGAGTGGCGGGTGGGGAGGTCGCCCTCTCTGGCTCCATCGCCTCGTCGTCCAGAGGCTCAGAGTTTGGCCTGGTGGGATGGGGGGCCACAAAGTCTGGTGGTCCTTCTGACGGAGTCCTGGGGCCGGCCGGTTCCGTTGCACTGAAGTCCGAATCAGAGAAGCTGCGGTGGGAGTGGGTTTCCTGTGGTGCAGCGGTGCCACCGCGTGGTGGGCTGTAGTCCTCGTGGCGCGCCCCCCGCAGCTCCGGCACGTGCATCAGGGGCGGCACCTCCCGGAGCGAATAGGTCTCTGCTTCGGCCACCGGCTCTAGGTCTGAGTGGGACTCAAAGGCCGGCTCAGAGGACCGGGCAAGGGCGCTGCCGGCGGTGCGGCCCCGCTGGATCTTGGTGGCGTCCTGGCCGGGGAAGGCCTCATCCAGGTCCTCGTCGGTGTAGGCCTCGCCGTCGGTGAAGGGCTCGCCGTCCGTGTCCTCCAGGTCGCTGGCAGCGCTCAGGTAGTCGGAGTGGCTCTGATCCAGCGTGTCCAGGTCCTGCTCTCCACCGCTCTCCAACTGGAAGAACACCGCGCACCACGCAGCAATGATTACACACAGAGGAATTGTCTTGTAATGGCTTATATTCATCACAGCGGGGCCCGTTGTCATACTCAACACATTAATATATTGTCCAGTGCCAGTTTTCTGGCCATGTACACTGCTGTACACTTTTTCAATTGTTAGTTTTACTGAAGCCCCGTTGAGTCCTATCAGTCTTGCAAGGAAAGGTTGTGTTGTTATAAAACTTCCCTGTTTGTTTATATTGGAAAGAATGTGCCATTTCTTCATGAAACCAAAACCAAAAATGACATTTTAAAACCTGGGAAAACATCTTTCCTTGTTTTAGAAATGTGTAATTTCTTGAAAGAGAAAATGAGAGAGATAGCGGAGAGGAGGCATATAGCTTACCGTAACCTCAGACACCCAGACTGGTTTAGCCTGCTGGTGGCGGATCTTGTCTTTAAGGATCTCATACCAAACGTTGGAGCTAGGCTGCAGGTCAACGCGTGCTGGAACAGTCAGGGAGAACACATTTAGACTCTACTCAACAGCAGGGACATACACAGAAAGCAGTAGAGAATGAGAGAGAAAAAGAAAGAAAGAAGTCAACGTATTTTATTATCAAATATGCAGTATAACAAGATCATTCCCTACACTGATAATAAATAGACATAGTACGACTTACTTACTACTACGTAGTAAATAATAAAGAAAGAAAGAAAGATCAAAGCAGAACCTGGACCCCCTGGAAAATGAGATGAGTATGATTATCCTTTCTGATAAAATGTGAAATGTGAAATAGAAGCAGTACCTGAGAACAAATGGCTGCAGTGTTTCCTCATCTTAAGAGCCTGGTTGTACAGGCGTCTGGAACTCTTGTTGGAGTTGGGGCTGTATCTCTGCCTCATGGCCTTGATGTCCTTGCGGCTGTGAGGGTCCAGGAAGAGCACCATCGGGTGGTACTGGATGTAGTTTAACCTCTCCACTGCAGTGGGAGTGATGTCCAGCAGGGGGTGCTTATCCTGCAGCAGACAGAGATCAACAAAACCTTTTCTTCACAGAAATAACTTATCCAGGGCTAAAGAGCTTATATTCATAAGATTATGTTCCAATCAAAAACAATACATTTTTATTTAAATAATTTATGTTGTTATCTGAGAATGACAAGAATCCTGTTTCCATGTATACATTGTTAATTATATCAGCAACTACTCACCTTCTCAGCTATTGCCCTAACAGTGTCCAGTTTAATAACCGTAGAGGCACTGTCTCCTCCACCGCTACGGGGAACCATCTCTGAAAAAACCCCAGAAGAAGAAACATGTTACATAAGAATATAGGAAGAAAACAAATAAGAAAGGGAACAAATATGGTACATTCATCGTTAACTATGGACTTTAACACATGGATAAGATAAGTGTACCAACCTGCCACTTCATATTCATCAGGCATCTCTTTAGCCAGCTTATCCATGGCAATATCATTGAGAGGACCCAGGATGACAATAGGCCGCTTGAAATTAGCTGGAGACATGTATATCAACAGTCAAAATGAATCCAAGCATTTATTAATAAACTATTGATCCAGGATATTAATGTGATCCCCAGTAACATGACCTCATAGAGCAGACCGACTAGGAAACTAAATCCAAACCTTCTCTGAGCAGCACTTTCTCATAGGCGGGGAATTTGCCCTGGATGGTAAGTTGCAGAAGGTCATCACGAGTTCTGCGGACGTTCTTTTTGGCCCCTCTGAGCCCCCGTAGTTTCCAAAACTCGGCTCTGGGGCCAGACGCCTGTCGGTCCCCACTGGCCCTCTGTGCCTGCTCCATGACGGCCAGCGTCTCGGCTCTGGGAAGAGGGAAATCATTAGTAATTTTTCAATGCTGCAACTTGCATTTCAATGGAATGTTCCACATTATGCATGCAGTCTATATTTATTCAGAATTTCAGATGCTCTGAAAATACTTATTTTTTTATAGTTTCAATATAGATGATCTTCCTCTGGAATTACATTATATATACACAAAAGAAAAAACATCAACTGAAATCAGTTAAATTCAAAAGGACATTCTCTGCTCCCATCTGACCTGGCCTGGTTGGGGATGGTGCCTTTGTCCAGCTCGTGCAGGTCGTTTCCCATGCGGATGGCCAGCCAGTTGCCCAGCTTGCCACGGTGCATGGTGTCCACCACCCTGAACACCTCTCCTCGGGTGAAGCCCAGCCCGATGGTGCCCTCTGCCTCATGGTCGAAGTGGGTCCGCATGTAGAAGTTGTCACCCAGGCTTGACTTGAGGATCTTCTTGTAGACTGCACAGATGAGGTTAAAAAAAATAAAAATAATCTCGTCATGCCCATGATTCATCTCACCATGAGGTGGCATAGGACCACACAAACACAACAACCTTATCATATCAGTAGATAGTTACATTGTACAACTTTATTATATTATAACATACAGAAGTTGGACTTGTTTATTGTAATAAATAGTAGTTGAACATCATGTTGTCCTTACGGTCCATCTTGTTCTGTGTGCAGATTTCCACGTGTTCTCCATGTTTAATGTGGAGAAGGAAGTTGGCAGCTTCCTCTCGGGTGAAATGATTAAAGTCCACTTTATTCACCTACAGAAACAACATAACATGCACTTTATTCACCTACAGACACAACATAACATGCACTTTATTCACCTACAGACACAACATAACGTGCACTTTATTCACCTACAGAAACAACATAACGTGCACTTTATTCACCTACAGAAACAACATAACGTGCACTTTATTCACCTACAGAACAACATAACGTGCACTTTATTCACCTACAGAAACAACATGACGTGCACTTTATTCACCTACAGACAACATAACGTGCACTTTATTCACCTACAGAAACAACATAACGTGCACTTTATTCACCTACAGAAACAACATAACGTGCACTTTATTCACCTACAGAAACAACATGACGTGCACTTTATTCACCTACAGAAACAACATAACGTGCACTTTATTCACCTACAGAAACAACATAACGTGCACTTTATTCACCTGCAGAAACAACATAACATCTACTTATAAAGTAGATTCTAAGATCTTAGATCAAAGATCAAATAGCATTTAAATGCAGTCATCCATCAATTTTAATTGGTTGGTTTTAGGTTTAGGTCTTCACCTGCATGATTTGGTCTCCCTCCCTCATGCCCTGTTCCTGGGCGGGGCTATTCGGCTGAACTCCGCCCACAAAGATGCCGACATCGTTGCCTCCCACCAGCCTCAGACCGATACTGCCGTCCTTAATGAAGGACACTGTGTGCAGGTCAGAGCTGTACCTAGGAGGTCAGAGGCACAACATAAACACAGTATATATAGTATTGCAACCAGTAAAACCATCTGCATATATTTACTACCATTTACTATTGAGTTATTTAGCAGGCGTCTTACAGTGAATTCAGATACAGGTCATTCAGGAGCAGGAAGTGGTTAGGGCATCGTGCTCAAGGATACCTACAGGCAGGTCGCAGTCATCAGGGATCGAACCCAGTACCTTTCGGCTGGAAGTCGAACACCGTGAGACTATCATGCCCCTATTTATAGACGTATACATTGAACTACATCTTGAACATGAAATGTACATACATCATAAAAGCATGACAATTGATTGACAGTATTGATATAATAATTCAAATATGAATGGGAGAACGCCCACCCTAAGTTGGATGTGGGATATGAATCTGGTGGTAAGGAGTAGAGGGGTTCTTCCTCTGGCTTGGCTGAAAGGATCGTAGGGTTGTTCTTTACTGAAATCCCAGACCTAACAGTGGCGGTTTTAGACGGACGGACGGGTCTGAGGAGAAGACAGAATCACCAATATGAACCAACATATAAACGAGGGCATACGCAATGTAAGCACAAGAACTGCTGATACCAAACGGCATGGAAAAGTACAAAATACTTCACATTTAATTAACATTGCATGTCACTGTGAGGTAATGTCATTCCTCCTTCTGACCAGAGACGTGGTAAATAATGGTTTTAAACCTTAAACTGCAATCTGAGGTTAAATAGGTAACAACAGGCAATACGTGTCTGTTATAGTGTGTTGGCGACGAGACGTTAAGTTTGTCTTTACCCGTGGTTGCTCTCTCGCTCCGAGCTCCCAGATCTCCTGAGATGGAAGAGGTGGTCGGACTCGGAGGAATCTGCACAAGACAAGACAGAGCACAATCACACGGGTTAGGGGGCTGACTTCCAGGAGATATGGGGACATGTGAGAGAGATGAAGAGGGCGATACAGACCATCCTGGGCCGGTCTGCCAGGAGCTTGGCCTTGAGAGGGCGTATGTTTCAGCGGTACCGACTGTATCTCCGGCAAAACTCTGCAGGAGATAGAGAGAGACGGGGGAACATCAAACAACCGATCTACATCTATGTTGATATATATCATGTCATGTGGTTTGAGGTCATGTGTGGTGGTGTGCACAGTCCGTGTTTTAGTTGAGACGGTTTTTGTGCGTTTAAGGCAGAGGAACAAGTTCAGCATCCTGTGTTATCTACCTACACATCCGTACACTTGTTTGATCACAAGAGACACTTGTTTGATCACATGTTTGGTTATGCAACCAAACATGTGCTACAGCACATCCTGTGTTTTCTCTCGTTCTTTTTTGCTGAATTTTCTTTGAAATATCAAGCAACCAAAATGTTCCATCTGGGATTAATAAAGTACATCTTATATTAGATCAAGACAAAAAAAGGTACTCAAGTAGGTAAATATAACCTCAGGTGGCTGTAAAACACTGTATAAGACTTATGTATAATTTCATTGGTTTTGCTATGATGAGGAACATGAGACGTGACTCTAGCTGTAATGAACTACATATACCAACTAGCTGGTAGAGTTCACCTGTAGCGATCCTTGACCTTGTTCGACTCTCCGCTGTCCGAGGATTCCTTCCGGGGGACGGACGCGTAGCTCCCCTCCGACTCAGACTCTGAGACGGCTGTCGAGAGAAATGACACGCTAGCACGTGATAAAGATATTGAAGGGCCCCTGTTTTACCACCAGATGTGGTGCACCCAGATGTACACACCCAGATGTATGATGACTAGATCAGCCTACCAGCCTACCCAGTGGACTGTACCAACTAGTAGGCTTATCTATCAATCATACATCTGGGTGGACACTCCCACTTGTGATGTCACTAGAGGGTAGTCACGTGACAATGGCTTGTAATGGCTAATCACACTCACAAAAAATAGGGGCCCTTTAATATCTGAACGAAATTTGGTCAGATTTGATGGCGAATAACTTAATATGACTTATAAATAATTTCATCATCATATCAAATTTTTTATTTCCATACCAAATATTGGCTCGAAGGCTAATATCTGATGTGGAATAAAGCCATTCGAAATTAACGAGTACAAGCTCCAAATGATAATATAGATCTGCATCAAATATAAGAGCACACACACACACACACACACACACACACACACACACACACACACACACACACACACACACACACACACACACACACACACACACACACACACACACACACACACACACACACACACACACACACACACCTTTTTGTGGCGGGTTGGGTGTGGGTGGGGACCAGTGGGGGGCCTCCACCTGTGGCTTCGGGGCCAGCTCTGGGAGGACTCTGCAAGAAACGACAGGGAGGTGGGAGTGAGGGAAGATAACAAACCTGAGTGACGTTGGAAAGGGCGGTGGCTGGTATGATTATTGATGAGAGGATGAGTATGAAGTATTACATATTCACCTTATCGTCTGGCGGGGGTGCGCTCCCGTTGACTTACATCTCTACGAGTGTTCGAAAGAATATCAATGAGGTGAATTGATTCGTTATTGGCTTTTAGCGAGATCAATCATGGTCTTGTTTGTTTGGTATTCGTGTTTGTCTTGTGTCATGTACTCAGCTCAGTAGTGCTGTTAATCTAGTGTAAAACACGGCGATCAGCCCAGATTTTAAGTAAGTGTGTTAAATTTGTGATAATAGTGAATGTCCTCTGTCTCATCAACACATGGCCACATACAGTAGAGCAGTTCAAGGTCATTCACATTAATTTTTATTGGTCAATAAAATCAACTCACAAGGTCAACAGAAACACACACTGTATCACGTAGTACACAGTCGAACACAAAAAAGAATTTAAAAAAATAATAAAAATAAGATTAGGCTTTTAAACTTTAAAAACAAACAAAAAGCAGAAAAAATATAAACAAATTAACAACACATAGGAGTAATTTAAATGTATATGGCAAACGAAAAGCTAAGAGATAAGCTCATGTAAATTTGAGCAGTCAGTGTACATAATCCCCCTGGTCTGCACCCTGCTGTTGGGGGCGGGGCTTGTAGAATGGAGGCGGAGCTAGGAGGATGGAGGTGGGACAGACATTCATCTGTACCTGTATCTATTGCGCGAGTCCTGGCTGTAGGGTGTGCCCTGCCTCGGGGGGTTGTGGGTGCTTTCGTCTGACTCTGACTCGGAGTCTGTGGTGGTGGGGGGAGGGGGGGGGAGAGAACGAGAGGGAATCGGTTAGATCAGGTGAATGATTCATATTCTGCTCTGGTCTTATATGGTATGCTTGGTCAGTGCTTTACAGTTGCATTGGTTGAATATTTGTTACAGGTGGTTCCACAAAAACTGTTGTGCTCAAGATTAAGGAAGTAGTGTTTTACAGGAGTGTATTAGTAGAGTGCTGTCGTTGCAGTTCGACAGCTGTCAAGTGATTTAGTGGCAGCTTTGACAGTTTGAATGTGAAAGGTACTAGCCAAAAAAACAACCCTGACAAATTAAGGCCACAACCTTGCACAGCATAAAAGACAGTTGCATTGTGCAACACTGTGTGTGTCAGTTGACAGCAAAACATCATTATTATGGTTATGAATAATTGTAATCTACATTGCTGTACACCAATAGAGCCACTTCTCTATTGGTGCTTCTCAACTAAGATAAGTGATTAGATTAGAGTTGGTTACCACATTGATATGCAAACAAATACCAAATCCAAACACATGAATACCTTTGGGACTAAATACAGAACATATAGACTTTTTGTAGATTTTATGTACTCATTTGCACTCATGTACCATGCAATTTATTTTTTATGTCTTGTTTTCGTTGGGGTATATATTTCATTACTTTGTATTCATGATGACAGGCTTGGCCTCTCTAGTTGCCATACAGGTTCAGCCCTCAGCTGTACAGCTTGAGGAAGGAGTGAGTCTTGTCTGTGTATTTAGTTTTGCATGTTTGGACAATTAGAAAACTGTTGGTATTCAGTTATGTTTGCGAGTTTACCAACAGAGCAGTCTTTGATATTACTGTGGGTTTAATGTTATGTCAGTGTGTATGTGTGTGTGTGTGTGTGTGTGTGTGTGTGTGTGTGTGTGTGTGTGTGTGTACTGACCTGGGGGTGGTACTCTGACGGGGGAGCTGACTCTACGTGGGGGCTCCTGGCGAACATTGATGGGAGAAGCCCTCATTCCTGGGAGGGGCAGGTCAGGGAGAACTCTGGAGGAGGAGGTGGGGGTAAAAATGGAGGTGGAGGGGGAGGGGCAGGTTAAGTATCATCTTGTCCAAGACCATTGTCAAGAGAGAGCTATCACTCTGAGATCACATTTCAATATCCTGATACTTGCATGGAACAACCTGGAACACCTTCTTAGAACACCTTCTACAACAACAACAACCTGGACCACCTTCTTAGAACACCTTCTACAACAACAACCTGGAACACCTTCTTAGAACACCTTCTACAACAACAACAACCTGGACCACCTTCTACAACAACCTGGAACACCTTCTTAGAACACCTTCTACAACAATAACCTGGAAGACCTTCTTAGAACACCTTCTACAACAACAACAACCTGGAACACCTTCTTAGAACACCTTCTACAACAACCTGGAACACCTTCTTAGAACACCTTCTACAACAACAACCTGGAACACCTTCTTAGAACACCTTCTACAACAACTTCTTAGAACACCTTCTACAACAACCTGGAACACCTTCTTAGAACACCTTCTACAACAACAACCTGGAACACCTTCTTAGAACACCTTCTACAACAACAACCTGGAACACCTTCTTAGAACACCTTCTACAACAACAACCTGGAACACCTTCTTAGTTGTTGTCGTCTATGTGTGGACGACCATTGCCTCACATTTACCACATTCAATGATGTTAATGTATCCATTAACATTATATTTACAGTTTGAATATTTAAATGATGAAGTTTGTCGGTTAACGGAGTGCAAGGTGAATGGAGACGTCTTCCTACTTGTATCTGGAGTTGGGCCGGGGGCTCTCTTTCCGCAGGGGGGGAGGGGAGGCACTGCGGTCAGAGTCCGACTCGGACACAGGCTTGCGGGGCTTGGAGGAGGCGGCGGAGGAGGTGCGGGGAGCGCCCCAGTTCTGCACCATGGGGGAAGAGCGCGGGTTGGGCAGCGTGGACATACCCGAGAGACTCCTGAAGAGAGAGTTTGTTTGTGTTTGCCAAGGGCTGTAGTCCGACCCGACAGTTTCCAGTAAACTTACATCAGAGAGAGACAGTATGCCCTCAAAACTCGCATGCATGCAATAGCAGAACAAAGCAAAATGTAGTTATTGTAACAATAAATCAATTCATCTGAAGTTACGATGAAAAGGATGCCTATACTATACTGTGTATTACAATGAAAAAGGAATCCTGACATGATGACTGTATCAAATCAACCAGCTTAAAGTGTCTCAGTGTGGTCAACACTGGGTGGGCTCACTTGTATTTATCTTTCATATCAGGGGTCTCTCTGTCTCTCCTGACAGGAGGTGGGGGGGAGGCACTGTGGTCCGACTCTGACTCACTCAGGGCTGGAGAAACACAAACACACACACACACACACACACACACACACACACACACACACACACACACACACACACACACACACACACACACACACACACACACACACACACACACACACACACACATTGTAGATCAATGTCCCATTGTGAATTTGTTTGAAACAACATATGCCTGGGCTATCTTTGCTAGCTGCATAGTTATTTGGATTATCTCTCCCTCCCTCTCTCTCTACCACTCTCTCTCTACCACCCTGTCTCTCTCCCTCTCTCTCTCTACCTCCCTGTCTCTCTCTACCACCCTGTCTCTCTCTACCACTCTCTCGCTCTCTACCACCCTGTCTCTCCCTACCACCCTGTCTCTCTCTACTACTCTCTTTGGGATGCCCAG
>OOFB01028921.1:24442-36210 GCA_900323305.1 Trachyrincus murrayi
TTGAGTGTGCTTTGCTGGGGTTACACTGTGTGTGTGTGTGTGTGTGTGTGTGTGTGGGTGGGGGGGGGTTGGGGTTAGGGGTGGGGGTGTGTGGGGGGGGGGTTGGGGGGGGTGGGTGGGGGGGGGGGGGGGGGGGGGGGGGGTGTGGGGTGGGTGGTGGGGGGGGGGGTGGGTGGTGTTGGGGTGATGGTGGTGCAGTGAGTGATGTTGTGGTGGTGGTGGTGGTGGCTGGGTGGCGTTGTAGGGATGGTGGTGGTGGTGGGTGGGTGGTGTTGTGGTGATGGTGGTGCAGTGAATGATGTTGTGGTGGTGGTGGATGGGTGGTGTTGTGGTGATGGTGGGTGGGTGGTGTTGGGGTGATGGCTGAAGGACTGACCTTTGCGGGAGGAGTAAGGCCTGGCTGGAGGCCTGGTCAGAGTAGAGCGTACGGGGGAGGAGTCTCTGGACTTGGCTGGGGGCGGGGCTTCAGTTCGAGTTCTACCAAGGGAGAAGAACAACAGGAAAAATTATATAATAGTTATTTTATAATAACATTCGATAAGAGAATGTGTGGAGGCGAAAAGTGTGTATGTATGTGTATGTGTGTGTGTACCTGCGTGCATATTTGTCTCTTGTGGGATGCCGGGAAACTCTGTCTTTTGGAGAAGGCATGTCCATGTCAAGGTCTGAAATGTCTGGACAAAAACAAAACAAAAAATACATTTAGAAATATTTAAGGCTGCCGATTCATTTTGGTTGAATATGCAAATGTATTCTCCAATGTCCTACTCTTTCTCTCGCTCTATATTCCTTCCAATCTGAACTCCATTTGAGATGTCATCTCTTCTCCTTTTTATCATTTTACATCTCAAATCCTCCTCGCTTTTCCTCCTCCATCCAATCAGACTCAACCAACTACCTGGTTTTATTTCATACATACTTTTACCTACCTCCTCCCACACTACAAGATAAGATAAGATTATACTTTATTGATCCCAGACTTTTCCCATCATTTGCGCCGACTCACCCTCCAGCTCAGAGCTGCTGTCGTGGCGACGGTCCTCCTCGCTGTTGGGGGCGCTGTCCTCCACCTCGGGGATGCTGACCAGGAACTTGCGGCTGTCCCTGAGGACCGTCATGGTGAGTTTGCCCCTGCTCTTCTCCACCAGGTGCTTGGTCTCCAGAAGGGACAGGTTCTCAGTCGTCATGCCGTTGATCTGGAGAAAAAATAACGTAGACATTCGTCCATAATGAAGACAATATGGTCCAATATGGACAACTATCAGCAATACGATTACAGGCAGTAAATATTTCAATACACCGTGTATGATGATGCTGATTTTTCAAGCTCTGCTTCGTCATTTAATGTGTCGGCCATTTTTGGTTGGTCAGGTTTTTCCGGGGTCTTACCTTGAGTATGAGGTCTCCCTCTTGCAGGGTGCCTTCCTTGGAAGCCAAGCCCGTGTCGGTCATGTGCTTAATAAAGATCTGGCTTCCCAGCTTCAATCCATACTCTAATAGACAAGAACACACCACACAGCACACAGAAATCAATCAAGTGAATAGTTACTTTTAAAAATACAGGAATACTCTGAACTCTTCCACCTCTGGCTTTTATCCACAATCTTTAGTGTTTATATTGACTATTTATTTAAACCATCTCTTATCATTTATTTATCTAACACAGTTTTATCCAAAGCGACTTAGTGAATTCAGATATTGATCATTATGGAGCAGGTAGGGGCGGGGTGAGGCATCTTTGCTCTCTAGGCTGCCAACAGGTAGGCTGTGGACCTTTGAACCCAGTGCCTTTCGGCTGGGAGGGGAACACGCTAGCCACTACGCTGCATTCTTTCAAGCCACCAGATAAAAGACACAAAGCATCGATGTGTGTGTGTGGGAGCTCAACGTTGCCGTACCGTCGTTGAGTTTCTTCTTCACCAGCGTGGCTCGGATGGGTTTCTCCGCCACGTCGTTGTTGGGCAGCCTCTTGTAGCCGGTGGACATGAGCGGCAGCGTGTTGCTGTGGCCGTTGCGGTCGGGCGTGTTGCTGCGGGCGCGCGGGCGACTGCGGCCCTTGTCGCTGCCGTCCGAGTAGCGGCGGGGCCGTTGCGTCGGGGAGCCGTGGTCCAGCAGGTTGGAGTGGGAGGCCGCACGTGTCGGCCGCGTGGTTGCCGGCAGCTGGATCTTACGGGGACGCTTCACCGTCTGGAGGGACAGACAGGTAGAGGTAGAGACAGAGTTGTATAGGGAGAGGCACAGAGAGAACGAGAGAGAGAGAGGTACAGAGAGAACAAGAGAGAGAGGTACAGAGAGAACGAGAGAGAGAGAGGTACAGAGAGAACGAGAGAGGTACAGAGAGAACGAGAGAGAGAGAGAGAGAGAGAGGAACAGAGAGAGAGGAGAGAGAGAGAGGTACAGAGAGAACGAGAGAGAGAGAGGTACAGAGAGAACGAGAGAGAGAGAGAGAGAGAGAGAGGTAGAGACAGAGTTGTATAGGGAGAGGTACAGAGAGAACGAGAGAGAGAGAGAGAGACAGAGAGAGAGAGAGAGAGAGAGAGAGAGAGAGAGAGAGAGAGAGAGAGAGAGAGAGAGAGAGAGAGAGAGAGAGAGAGAGAGAGAGAGAGAGAGAGAGAGAGAGAGAGAGAGAGAGGTACAGAGAGAACGAGAGAGAGAGAGGTACAGAGAGAACAAGAGAGAGAGGTAGAGACAGAGTTGTATAGGGAGAGGTACAGAGAACGAGAGAGAGAGAGAGAGGTACAGAGAGAACGAGAGAGAGAGAGGTACAGAGAGAAGAGAGAGAGAGAGAGAGAGAGAGAGAGACAGAGAGAGAGAGAGAGAGAGAGAGAGAGAGAGAGAGAGAGAGAGAGAGAGAGAGAGAGAGAGAGAGAGAGAGAGGTACAGAGAGAACGAGAGAGAGAGAGGTACAGAGAGAACGAGAGAGAGAGAGAGAGAGAGAGGTACAGAGAGAACGAGAGAGAGAGGTACAGAGAGAGCGAGAGAGAGAGAGATACAGAGAGAAAGAGAGAGAGAGAGAGAGAGAGAGAGAAAGAGAGAGAGAGAGAGAGAGAGAGTTGTATAGAGAGAGAGAGAGAGAAAGAGAGAGAGAGAGAGAGGTACAGAGAGAACGAGAGAGAGAGAGGTACAGAGAGAACGAGAGAGAGAGAGAGAGAGGTAGAGACAGAGTTGTATAGGGAGAGAGAGAGAGAGAAGAGAGAGAGAGAGAGAGAGAGAGAGAGAGAGAGACAGACATAGAGAGAGAGAGAGAGAGACATAGAGAGAGAGAGACATAGATAGAGAGAGAGAGAGAGAGAGAGAGAGAGAGAGAGAGAGAGATGGAGGGATGGACGGATACAGAAGGCTGCGGCAGCACTGTCCCGTTCATAAGTCTTGCCTCCAGGGACGAAAAGGATGAAGATGAGGACGATGAAGAGCGAGAGGTCGCAGGTAATAATACCAATGACCAACGGAGGGTCTGGATGCTAGCCTCTCACCTTAGTGCCGTTGGGCAAAGTAACGACTTTAATAAATCAAGGCAATGTCCGACTGCAAAAACCAAACAAAGAATCCATAAGAGATCCGACAATAATAGATAAATTAAACTGAAAGTGGAACTGTCTGGGAAGTGTGTGCCGAAGGACACGTCTACGCCACAAACCCTTTGGCCAGGAAACGGAGGCGGCCAGCGGGTGAATATCACTTTTTAAAATATTACTGGAACCGTTTCAATCACAATCTGTCCGAAGCTCCTGCCCCCAACATCGTCTTTGGTCTTGGGGGAACACCTCCCCGCTCTATCTCCGCAGACCTCGCTTTATCTTCACAGAAGTTCACGCTCGAAATTGCTTGAGAATGCTAATACAGGGAGTGGATCAGAGGCTGGCTCTGGCCTCAGTAACCCCCCTTTATGTCCACACCGAAGGAAGAGATTTGATGGGGTTCCACAACCAGAGCCGAAGCTTATGGTTTAGTAGCTCTGTTCCTTTAGCGGGGCAACATGACCCATTCCACAGCTGCCTGCATCCTACTAAGCTGTTCCCAGTGCACAGCAACACCCAGTGAAACCAGTTAGCATCATAACAGTAGGCTCAACCAGTGCCCACGCTGTTTTATACCTGAAACAATGTTATTCATACAGTACGTTATAAACATTGGCATTGTATTACGGTAAAAGATCAGCAGACTCACCATTGTCCTCCTTGGAGCTGGTGGATCCGGAGGTGCTGGTTGCATCTTCCTCCTCCTCCGCACCGTTGGCGTGGGTCCCCAGTTCCGAGCTGGTCTCCTGGGCGGGATCGAAAGAAGACAACTTGGGCCTCTCCTGGGTGTCCACAGATGGCTCGCTGCTTACTTCCAGAGGCTGGGAGCTGCCTGGAAGTTTTCCCTCGTCGTCGTCAGCTTTTCTCCGCTCACCGTCCCCGGGCTTCGTCTCCTGCTTGGTTTCTCTTCGCGGGCCGTCCACCTCGTCCGTTGGAGGGGAGGCCCAGAGGGTCTTCTCCTCGGGCCGAGGGGTCGCTTGCTCTGTGGTGGGCTGTGAGCTGGAGACAGGCGGGAAGGTAAAGGAGAGCTTAGGCTTCTTGGAGACCACAGGAGGCCTCTGTTTGGCCGGAGAGCTTTGGTCTGCCGTCGAGAGGTGCGGGAGCGGCACCTCTGCTTTCTCTTGCACTTTTTCCTCTTCTTCTGCTTTCCCGTTCAGGACGACGTTGTCATTATAATCAGCTTTTCCGTTCAACACAGCGCCCTCTACAGGGCCTTCAAAGCCACTGCAGTCTATGGACAGCACCTCGAGGAGCTTGGACACAGGTGATGGAGGGCACTTTCGTGGGCTGTCCTCCACGGTGAAGGAGCCGTTCAGCAGGGGAGCCTCGCTGGGCTTCTGCTCCTGGGCCTCCTGGGCCGCTTGGTTCTTGGGCTTTAGACTCCGGACACGGTCTGCTGCGTTGTTGTCAGATTTGCCGCTGTCCTTCTCACCATTGATCTGCTTTTCTGGTCGCTTGACCGAGCGAAGCTGCACACTCTGCAGCGCAAACGCGGTGATCAACGGCTTGGGTTCCCTACTCTCATCGGTCGGGCTTTTGACCAAAGCTGGTGTTCCAGGTTCCACCGTTGCCGTCTTCTTACCAAATATGGGGATGGGTGGTAGGGCAAGGGGTGGTGGAGGGGGCGGTGGAGGAGGTGGTGGTGGTGGTGCGGGAGGAGAGTTCTCCATGGAGGGGAATGGAGGAGGAGGAGGAGGAGGAGGGGGTGGACTTATGCTCCCATTGAAGGACTGGCTGGGATGGATGAAAGATTCCGGGGACGGAGGTGGAGGGAACTCCGGAGAGGTGGAGCAGAGTGGAGGAGGGCTCAGAGTGCCGCCATGTGGCGTGGAGGGTAGCGGGTGAGCCAGCGGGGGAACCAGCGGGGGAGCCAGCGGGGGAGCCAGCGGTGGCGGGGGGGAGCTTGGACAGGAGTGTGGTGGCAGAGGAGGGGGGAAGGGCGGTGGTGGGGTGAGCGGGGTGTTGGGGGCCGAGGAGGAGCAGAGGGGCAGGGGAGGTGGGGGCGGTGGGCCGGAGTTCTTGAGGGAGTCGGAGGTGTTGGAGGAGAGGGAGGTGGAGGAGGAGGAGACGGAGACCGAGGAGAGCAGCGAGGACTTCCTCTCAGGCACTTTGGGCTTGGGCCGGCTCCCCGAGGGGGACATGGACCTGACGAAGGAGGGCACGGGGGTGCCGGCCGTTGGCGTGTTGGACTGGCTGGAGTAACCGCTGGAGGGGGAAGTGAGTCTGTGCACCCTGTCCGGTGATGAGGACAAGGTCTTGGGTTTGACCGGCACCACCTCATCCTGGACCCTTGCCATGGAGGCCTGGCCGTGCGTGGGGCTGTGAACCCGATTCCCGTTCTGCCGCTCGCCACGGCGAGGCTCGGCGGACGCGTTGGCCGCAGGATGAG
This sequence comes from Trachyrincus murrayi, assembly GCA_900323305.1. Taxonomy (NCBI): domain Eukaryota; kingdom Metazoa; phylum Chordata; class Actinopteri; order Gadiformes; family Macrouridae; genus Trachyrincus; species Trachyrincus murrayi. Next base: position 30,350 of record OOFB01028921.1, read on the forward strand.
CCGAGGGGGTCTGCGGCCCCTGGTCCCCGTGGTTACGAGGGTAGTCCACGTAGTAGCCCCATGACTCGGCATAGTCGGAGCGCAGGCTGCTCGTCTCGCTCTGTGCCGGCGTGACGTGGCACAGCGAGTACACGTTAGCCACTCCTCCGCCGCTAGCATTAGCCGCTAGCGACGGCGCCGAGCTCGCGCCGCTGGTGCTGCTGTGGCTCCGCGGCCGCAGCACCCAGGGGTCGTCGTAGTCGCTGCAGGGGCTTTGGGAGGGGGAGGACGGGGACACGTCCTGGCCTTTCTCTCCCCTCAGCCCCAGCTGCAGACTCTGCTGCAGGCTAGCGATGAGCGTCTCATTGAGCACCGCGCCCGGCGCTCCCATGGGCCCGCCGACGGCGCTGACCCCGCCCGGCGGTTTCTTCCCAGAGGACTTCTGGCGCCGGAGCGAGTCCGTGCGTGCCGGGGGCAGCGGGGGCTTCTTGGACTTGCGCAGCGAGATGCTGCGGGACAGCGAGCGGTCGCTGTACACGCTGCCGGCGTCCTCCTGGCTGCTGGCTACCTCGCGACACTCGTACATGCTGTGTCTGGTGACGCGGCCGCCGCTGCCATTGGGGTGGCTGCGGGAGCGCAGGCCGGAGTCCAGGTGCATGGAGGTGTAGTAGCCGTCGTTGTCCTGGGAGTACAGGGAGCTGGAGTCGGTGGTGGTCCTGGAGGACAGGTCCAGGCTGCCGTACAGGTGGTTGATGGGCGTGGAGCAGCTCGAGGTCAGGGACCGGCGAGGGGCCACCATGTTCTCCGGCGTGTCGTAGATCCACTGCTCCTCTGCCACGGAGGACGGGGGGCTGGGTGCCAGGGTGCTGTGGCTCTGCACGCTGCTGTCCGACCGCCCCGATTCGCTAGAGGGCGCCACGGGTACAGCTCCGCCGCGGTGGCCGGCGTGAGTGGGCGTGGAGGTAGCCAGCGCCAGACCGGCAGAGCTGTGGGTGAAGTCCGTGGCGCTGGAGGCGAGGGAGCAGTCGGTGTTGGTGGAGGAGGCCAGGCTCAGGGGCCTCATCGTGGGGAAAGCCGGCGGCGGGGAGCGGGGGTGGTGCTGGCTGGGGCCGTGGAGGACAATGACCTCCGTGGAGCCGGACAGGGTGGCGTTCGGGATGTAGGAGGTGGAGTAGGCGGCGTGTGGGGAGACGACACACGCCGGGCCATCGCCCCACTCGGCGGCACGAGTCCCCCGCACCTCCTGGGACTTGGGGCGAGGCAGGGTGCCGGGCCTGGGGGCGCTCCTCATGTGGACCACCGTGTCGTCCGCCCGCAGCTTGCCGATGTGCCTCTGGGGCGTGGTCTGGCTGTCGGACGAGCGGACGGGAGTGCTGCTGTAGATGGGGTCGGTGCTCAGTGACACCCGGGCGCCCTGCCGGGGCAGGCTGTGGAAGCGCGAGGTGTCTCCGTTCCCCTGGTGAGGCGGAAGCACCAGGATCCCCGAGCTGGTGTCGATGCCAGACACCGATATGCTCCCCGTGGAGGAGGAGTTAGAGATCCCGGCCATCTGGGCGGCGATACCCTGTCCCCGCTGTGCCCGGATCCTGCGCATGGACGGCGGGACGGTCGCCTTCGCCTCCTCCGTCTGACAGCCCGAGTCGCGTGTCACCGAGCGGCGGAGCGCAGAGTTGACGCTGCCGACGCGTCCCAGGGTGGAGTACTGCCCCGGGATGAACATGGAATGCGGCCGGAGCTCCCCGCCGCGTCCTTTTGCTGCTGGGGGGGCAGAGAGAGAGAGAGCGAGAGAGAGAGAGAGAGAGTGTGTGAGATTAAACCTGATGGATGAGAGCACATTCTGCTTCCTTCCCTGCTTCCTGTGCCTCTCTCTCTCTCGTTATTGACTTCCTCTGTGGAGACACCAGCTGTTCTCTCCCTGCGCAGCCCTTCCCCTCAGACTCGTCTCCTTGACCAGCTCTCGCTAATTTGATTTCCCATAACCCTGTCTTGCACACGTTAATAACCACTGGTCTTCATTAGCGCGAGAGACAGAGAGGGAGAGAGAGACAGAGAGAGAGAGAGAGAGAGAGAGAGAGAGAGAGAGATAGATAGAGAGAGAGTAAGAGAGGAATAAAAGCAAATGAAGAGATAAAGACTTCCTACTACTCGTCCCTGGCTCTGGCTGAGTGAGTGAATGGCTGAGTGAGTGAATGGCTGAGTGAGTGAATGGCCCGTGGGATGAGACAAACACACTCACCCACCCAAGCATGTGCACAGAAGACCCGCACACACACACACACACACACACACAGCATCTACATGTGCACAATGCACAGTCAAATGCATAATAAGCGCAGAGTACTGCAGGAAAAGAGACATGCACACAAACACATGTGCACACACTCGCACACACGAACGCACGCACACACACACACAGGACCTACCGGGGTGTAAAGAAACAAATGGAAGTGCGAGTGTCTCCCGTCTGTGGCTGGCCTGTTGATGTTCTATACCCCCCCCCCCACACCCGTATTCCTTCCCTCCTTACCCTCTCTTTCTCCATCTCTCCCTTCTGCTCTCACACACACATAACTAGATACAGGCACACACACACACACACACACAGACGCACTCTTGCTCTGTTGCAAGAGTGACAGCCTTACTGCCGCTGCTGTGTGCGATAGATTAGGCTGCAGGTCTACTTCACAGGCAGCTCAGGTGCATGGAGAGAGAGAGACATAGAGAGAGAGACATAGAGAGAGAGAGAGAGAGAGAGAGAGAGAGAGAGAGAGACATAGAGAGAGAGAGAGAGAGAGAGAGAGAGAGAGAGAGAGAGAGAGAGAGAGAGAGAGAGAGAGAGAGAGAGAGAGAGAGAGAGAGACAGAGAGAGAGAGAGAGAGAGAGAGAGAGAGAGAGAGAGAGAGAGAGAGAGAGAGAGAGAGAGAGAGAGAGAGTGAATTCAAAGGCAGGAGCCAGCCACTATACTAAGCGGGCTTCACAGAGCTACTGCCCTGCATCGGCATCGCCGGTCTCATCGCCGTGCAACGAAACGACATCCCATCCCTTTAAATCTCTGCAGCCGGCTCAGGGAACGTCTTCACCCAAAGAAATAAATAAGTCAGCAAATTGACTTGATGAAACAGCACAGCGAGAGAGCCCGGTGCTAGGTGCTGTCGGACGGGGTGACAGCGGGGAGCCGCTGGCTCAGTGGACTTAGCGTTAGCTTTACATCAGCCTGGCCTAAGTCACCTCCGAGGTTATAAAGTCTGAAGGTCACCCCTAAACCTCACTCACAGTTGGCTGTCTAAACCCCCCCCCCCCCGTCTTTCCACACATACTAATGTGTTAAAGAATGAGTGAGTGTGAGGATGAGGAAGTCGATATGAGAGAGAGAGAGAGAGAGAGAGAGAGAGAGAGAGAGAGAGAGGGGGGAGAGAGAGGAGAGAGGAGAGGGGAGAGGGAGAGCTGTTCATGTGATTACTTTAGTTGTATTGACTAGTAGTTGGTCCTGAGCCACACACACACACACACACACACACAATCACCCACATTAGGATGTCCCTCTTCCCTTACAGGTCAGGACCAATATGACACAAAGGAAATTATGGGATGTCCAAATGGCAAGAATAGTTAACGTTGGCTTCAGGATTGAAACAGACAAGCACAGGACTAGCTAGGAAAAACATCCTCTGAATCCATAAAGAAATGTCAGTTTGAAGAGGGAATAACTCAGAAAGAATGAGTGACGAAGCAGAGAGAAAAAGGCCCAAAACAACACAAAACAAAAGGAACAAACGAAGAAACTGCGACAGTCCACTTGAAACTCGAGCCAAACAGAATAGCGCCGGGCCGGGAGAATACCAACAAGAGCATCAGGACACTAAGCCAAAGAAGAAAACCCATAAGGAAGAACCCTAATCACTAGCACGTGACCCCACCATCTCCATTCATTTCTTTCCTCTCTTCACCCAGCTAAACGCTCGGAGGTCGCAGAGCGAGGGAGGCGTAGAGGAGAAAGGGTATGGACAGAGAGAGGGAATGGATGTGGATGATGCAGGTCTCTGGGCAGCCCTGAGGCCCACGAGCCCACAGGTGCATACCTAGCTCCAGGTTGAAGTTGTCAGGCAGCCCTGATATTGTCTTTCTGCGTTTGACCTTCTTGGGCCGGGACACGGTGTCAGTGTTAATGAGGGAGCGCCGATGGCTGGCCTGCCGGTCAAACACCTCCCCTAGTGGCCGGGAGGGCAGGATCAAGAGGCAGGCAGACACAGACACACACAGCAGCCTCTTAGTAAAAAAAACATGCCATAATATTTTAAGTATTTGTTTGTGTTACGGTGATGTATCATTAAACATGCAATGTGAATAGGGCAGGAAACTCACGCTGGGCACCAGCCGAATAAGTCATTATATACTGAAGTCATTGTTCACCAATAGCTTCAGCAGAATATACCGGTGGCTAGAGGATTTGGCTAGTGGCTAGCGTTAGCTTCCTGCTCAACGTATCAGTGAGTTAGGTGTGAACACGCTCAAACACGTACATGGACACAGGTGGACTGAGAGAGTTATAGGAGTTTTGTAAAGTACATGCTTCCATCACACACACATGCATTAGATGGACCCACACACACACATTCACACACACACACACACATGCATTAGACGGACGCACACAGGGGCATGCGCACACATACACACACACACACACACACACACACACACACACACACACACACACACACACACACACACACACACACACACACACACACACACACACACACACACAGAGAGAGAGAGAGAGAGAGAGAGACACAGAGACACACACACAGATGCACACAAACACAGACAGGGAGAGAGAGAGAGAGAGAGAGAGAGAGAGAGAGATACATGCACACAAACAGAGAGAGAGAGAGAGAGACATTTTCGTCAACAAAATGTTTGTATTTCTGTGGTATTTCATTATGAGGAGAAGGTGATAATGAGAAAAATGAATAAATAATTGACAGAGTAGAAACAGAATTGAAAACGGATATAGACATGCACACACATACACACAATTACACACCCACACACAGAGCTGTCTCAAAACCCATACTCTCAGCCCAAAGCTTATGTTTCTGTGTGTCTGTGAGTTAGTGTGTGTATGTGCGAATGTGTGTGTATTCATCAGTGTGTATGTGTTGTGCACAAGGTGTGAACCATACGTCTCTGAGGGCAGGGGACAGCGTCACACAGGCACTCGACTTTCAAGTGACTTTGTTTGTTTTTCTCCCTGAACTTTCCCTCAGAGATGGAAGGAGAACAGTCCAGTTCTCCTCTTACAGACTCGGGTTTCATCAGCCGGACCGAACCCAAGAGAATGGAACCTTTTCAAGTGAGTTTCAGTCTCGTTACCTCCGGTTACCTCATCTTTGAACGTTTGAACGCCACGTCTAGGTTTATCTGTGCTGTCAGTCACAGTGAAAAACAGCGACTGTATGCAGACAGCCGACAGAGAAATGTCAACGTCAGGTTTTATTCACGGAATACTCTCTTGTGATTGTGTTGTTACGTTATCTTTGTGAACATTGTGAAAGATGCCCGGGAAAGTTGTACAGTTGTGTTTGAAGACACTTTCTGAACAAAGTTATTTAAAGAAATGTATTTTAGTATTTTGCTGTTATATTCTTGTTGTCATATTCTTTTCATAATGAAATGTTTATGGTTGGATGTTTGACTCCCAGCCAAAATCTTTACTTCAGGACATTTCTATTCTACAGTGGCTTGAATCAAAGGTGGTGAAACTTGGTTGGTTGGTGTGTGTGTGTGTGTGTGTGTCTACACACCAGATAGTACTTGTGTTGCTGATTGGCTGATTGGGGCCAGGACCTGTTGCTGCATTGACAACTGATGAAGTTTGG
>OOFB01028956.1:5392-15827 GCA_900323305.1 Trachyrincus murrayi
ACTCAATGGAACCAAACAGACGGGGGCATCTTACGAATAATCAGCACAGCTCAGCACAAAAAACACACACACATGCGCACACACACACATACACACACACACACACACACACACACACACACACAAACACAAACACGCACGCACAAACACGCACGCACAAACACAAACACACACACACACCGATTTGTCACAAACACACACCGATTTGTTTAGCTCTTGCCTCTAACCAAGGGCTACTTCCAGATGGAGAGGCTTTATTAACCACATTACACTCTGGTTAATTGGCAGTGACAAATGTAACAGAGGCACACATGTGACCGCAGCCACTTCCGATCTCAGCCCAGCAGGCCCAGCTGAAAAAACAAAATAAATGTAGTGATGGGGAAAGAATCACGGCCAGGAGAAGAGGAGACATCAGTGGGGAGAGAGTTGAAAAGTTCACCTTCCGGGGTGTCGGGTCCAAGTTTCCGATGCTGGCAGAGAACTGAGGTTGCAAATAAGCCTGTGGAAATGTACCTCTGTTCAGCCCACCCCTCCCCCAGACCTGCTACCCTCCACCCTGCCGTATGCTGTGGTTGTTTACTAATGACACAACGTGATCCGGTCCCTGTCCACACAGTACAGTACATCTGCATTGTATAAAGTATACACACTTTTCTTTTCATTTGTAACCATTGCCAACGTGGTTGTAGCTTAGAGATGGGTTAGAGACAGCAAATGTACTCTTCTAAAATATTTTCACAGCAAAAACTATTCAGGTGAACAAGTGATAAGCCTTTTAGTTCTCACCCTCTCCGCAGGGGCTGCCCAGAACATTCCAGCTCTGAGGGATGTCCAGGTTGGCCATGGCCAGGGCAACCCGCTGATCCATAGCCCAGCGGCAGCTCTTCTGGCCCAGGCTGAAGATGCTGCTCAGCTCCTTGTGATCCATGGAGCTCAGCCGATGCCCATGGGTTACCAGGTGCTCTGCCAAGTCCTGAGGGCAAAGCACATCATGCACAGTTATATGGACACATTTTGAGAAAGGGTGAGCATAACACTGTGTGTGTGTGTGTGTGTGTGTGTGTGTGTGTGTGTGTGTGTGTGTGTGTGTGTCCATGTGTGTGTGTGTGTGTGTGTGTATGTCATGACTACATACCTGAGCGTCATCTTGGATGTACTCTAATGTAGCTCCTCCCACCCAGGTGAGGGGCGTAGTTTCAGAGCACAGGTATGCCTGGACAGAAACCACCTCAGCCAGGTTGTGTCCTGCACAGAAACAAAAGGTCACACCAAATCAAAGGCAAGGAGGGATCCGTTCTCTACCCTTAACTCTGGATAATAAATGCATTTATTTATGCAAGAGCTAAGCAAAGCTGCTCAACGTGCTTCGCAGCAATTGCCTCTCTTTCTCTCTCCTACTCCGACACGCGTCAGTCAGACAAGATGGTCAAAAGCCGCTAGGATGTTAAGAAAAACACCCAGAGGAACCAGCAGCCAGGCGACCTGCTATTCTCCCGAACTCGTGTTCCCCACCGCCTACAATATGATATTCCCTGTGGAACTCGTCTGTGTTGTCGTTTGATTGTTTTTAATGCAGTTATATGTATTTATACCATGGTCTGGGTGAATGCTCCTTTCTGATTGGCCGGCAGGTGTACGTTAAAACCGCGTATTGCACACGTAGTTCGGCTCAAGTTTAATCACCGTTCTTTTTTAACACAATAACCATCATACCAAACATTTTGCGAGACAATTTTGACCTAAAATCAAGCTTAACTTCAATACTTTGTAACGAGTTACGGCGATAACCTTCGCTTACCTCACCGCGTTTATACCCCAATTTATACTGTGACTAACCGGCTTGGTTGTAAAAGGGACATGAATTATTCCTTGTCATGACAATGGTAAGCTCTTGCTTCTTAAGCTTTAGATTTTGAGTGCAAAACTTTCACCAAAAATGTTCCAATGCTTTTATTTTATATTGTTGGCAAATGACCATGGTATAAGCGTGATGATCAACTTGTGGGTTGATTATCCCTTACATAAGGCCTTAGCATTCAACGTCTTCAATTCCTAATGTTTACAGATTTACCTTATTTTCAATCTGGGATGAATAAAGCACTATCCTACATCTCTCGCTTTATCATGTATACTACAAATATGCAGTGTTGTGTATTATGGTAACAAATGGCAAGTCAAAACATATGAACAGACCCTTAATGTAATCTAAAATGCTTTATGAATGCCCGGCTCCATATCACACAGCTCTCCAATGTAAAGTGGTCTGTTCTCTCCAGCCTCCAGACGGGCGGAGTGCTGTCATGTTGTTTATGGGGCTCTAAGAGTTTCCCTTCTGAGAGGAAACCGATAAGATTCTGTCCCCTAACGGATCTCAGACACAAACGATGTGTGTGTGTGTGTGTGTGTGTGTGTGTGTGTGTGTGTGTGTGTGTGTGTGTGTACACACATGTACATACTTAACTCTCCCTCATTTAGCAAGACATGAAGGTATAAGACATACAGGCGGTAAAAAGAAAAATCGCTGAAGAACGTTTTTTTTTCTTTCTTGTTTTGTTTTTACCAAGCTTGTAAATTCCAAGTGGTGATTGCAGACAGGAAGTCAGTGACGGCGAGGGTTAGGCCATTGGCAGGATTTTAACCCTCTTCCAGCCGTAATAAACTACTCTTAAAACATGAAACATTAAGAGAAAAGACAAACAGGGACACACCTGTACGGCACACAAACACATGTAGACAAACATACCAGGCACTATGAAGCAAAGCATGACATCGCTCAGAGCTTTGATGAAGTGGAGCAGGGTGGAGCCTTCCAGAACAATGAAGACCTCCACATCTCCAGCAACTGCATCTAGACCCTCCAGCAACGCAAACACCTTCGCCTGGCCCTGTGGGGAAACAACAGGGGTCAGAGGAAAAGAGGTCATAAGGAAAAGAGGGTGAGAAAAAGTAAGTCCCTACTTTCGCAATATTCCCCTGAAATCGATTGTCTCGAATCGTTCCGGTGTACACCAAATCCCCTGGCAACATGACTTTCAGAGGCACAATAAGACAACCGTCTCAATAACAACAGGAATGTGTTGCCGAGACCTGTGAGGATCTACCCTGATCCTGACTCTGGGGAACACTTCAGACCACTGATCCGAGAGTCAAGGTGAGGAGACGATAACGTCAAAGAGGAGATTGTTCCAGAGTACAGTAGGCCATGTCAGATATACACGATGATAACATAGGATGCTTGTTATTTTCCATTAAAACACTTACATTTAAAACATTCCCGTTTTAAAATAGCATTATGCTAACCAATGAAGCTATGAACCAAAAAAGTGTGAGGGGGTGAATAACCCCACAATGTCGATACAACTATTTATAATAAACCTCTTTATAATTGATTATCTAATTATGTGATACATTATTTGGTCTTGTATCGCTATCGTTCTTTGTGATATATATGCGTGAACATACAGCATACATCTACAAATACATCTGCAAGTACAATTCAAGGTATTTTGCATTGTGACTGAGGAGTATGCATGAGAAAGATGCATATGTGTCTCAATCCAGAGGAATGTCTTTTCTCTGTATTTTGTGTTGATCTCTTGGTCCTCACATGCAGTGTTTTTTCCTTTACTAAACCCCCACATATGGAGTCAATGATATGATCTGCATATCGAGTTCTCTGTATAATTAATCATTTGTTTGGGTTCTATTTACTTATTGTGTTTAAGGTTTTGTTTTTAGCCTGAATCTGTGAAACTCACCGACCTTTAACATGATTTGGATAGCCCTGGTAATATAAGAAAGGAAACAGCATTGCAAACACTGCTTAAAGAAACTGAAAGCCACCCTATTGGTCCTTGAATCAAATGATTACTCTAACAAATTAGGACTTTGATCCTCTGAGAAATGCGTGAAACGCTATATTTGCTCTAACCTTCAATGTTTTATGAATGTTTCCCTGTTTGAAAAGAGCTTAGGCAAAACTATTTGAAGTCACAGCATGACTACAAAAATTACAACAAAAATTCACAGGAAATATGAGTTCCTTTCAATCCTTTCAACGTGCACATGACAAAGACCTTTGGGGTTAAAGGAAAAAGTCATTTGACTGGAAATATTTGCAAATGTCAATGAGTAATCCAGCAACATCTCATCCCAACATCATTAAGGCTCTTTCTTTTCCACAATCTAGAATACTATACAAACAAGCCTAGATATACACAAACAGTAGGCTACATAGGCCACCTGAACACAACTCAGAAATCCGTTTTAATTAATTTAGGGCGTTGAGTTACTGAACGTAATCAAAGTGAAACAAGTCCGTGCTATAGATAAGGACATTTAAATTGCACTCAAAACATCGAAAGAGCCTGAAAAGTGTGTGTGTGTGTGTGTGTGTGTGTGTGTGTGTGTGTATATATATATATACAGCAATAATGTAGGCTACTTACATAAAGAGGAACTTTCCTTCTGCTCAGCTCCATCTTCACAACAGACAGAAAAGACAATAATATCCATATCATAACATATCCACGCCGGTTATGTTTTAGATTCCTTGTGCACCATCGTGATCCATTCAAGACTGGTCAAATAAAGCTTTTTTTTTATTTTTATCAATAAGATATCCAATCAAAATGTGACACTACATCGAATGCACAATGTCCAGTAGTTAGAAATGTGTTGCATTTCTATTGAACCCCAGACATCTACTATTCTGTCCTGTTTCTAATCAGGGGTCAGGACAGCATCGATCTGTACCAACATAACAGGCAAGGATGATGAGGTAGCCCAGCTGTCCGTTTATCATTTACAATTCAATTAAACAACTTTAACAAATGGGACAAAACATAGGCTGCTAAAATGGTGTTTATAATAAACTTAACATAACAACCTGTAGGCCAGTGGCCCCCAACACACAGCGTTTAGAATGACAATTGAAAACAAAACGTAAAACATTATATATTATGCTGACCTTACTTCTAGCACGGCATGGTTTGAATGCAACGTAGACATTCCGTCAGACAGACCACCTGTAAGCACCTAAATACAGCGAAGCGATCTGGGGGGGGGGTTACCTTTAGTAAGTCATAGGTGCGTTCAGCCACTGCCGACTTCAAGATGCACTTCTGCGAGACCGTCGAAGACCAGACAGCAAAGACCATTTCGCTCCGAGCGATAAGAAATTAGATTCTACCTCAAAGGAGTTATATTTCAGACTACAGCGACCTCTAGCGGACACGGCGGTGAACTATATCAAGTGGCTACAGAACATAAATGTATGGAGAAATCTGAAAATGGGAGCACAACGAGATCAGCCACACACGCATACACACCACGTGATACATATTACATAAGATTTATTCCCATCTTCATACAAAAACTTTGGAATATATCAAAATACACGGTAGATATCAGCGAATGGATATCACACAAAACATTTACAATGGAAAATGTAATGACATTTAAATTTCCATAAAACGCTCACTCATTACCAAACATCCAGAAATGTCTTCTACATAAATGTATGTATACATTAAGAAAACTTTGTTGACCAATGTGTCTCCATTTGTTTTGAGTTAAAATGTAATAAGATGTATGGAAAGTATTTTCTTCCCTTGAGTTCATGTCCATTGCATCATTAAGATTTTTCATTTGTAATTCTCTGCCAAACTGATGTCCTGATTAGGTATTCCAGAGCTTCGTCCCACATCTTCTTCTTCCTCCTCAAGATGCCTGTATTTGTGGCCGACGGGTCCCTGCGTCTCCTTGAGCCAGACCGTTGGCCACGTCACAAGGGAGTGTCACCTCCTTCTTGGGAAGGGTGGAGGCGAACAACACGTCCAACATTCCCAGCACTTCCATGAGCTCCTGCTGGTACTCGGTCTCCTTGTCCAGCAGCTCCTGCAGACGCAGCAGTTGTCTGTCCACCAGGGACGACATGCCGATGGTGGACTGGTAGATGTCCAGGAGCATCTCTGCCACCGTGGTGAGGATGGCGGTGAACCTGGGGTCAACCAAGTTCCTGGAGTGCAAAAATTGTAAAAAATAACCAAAATCCATAAATTACAAACAGTCAATATGGACTGCAACACACCTCAAATAATGGATTACATTTTTGGCTTCGACATGGAACCTATATTCAAGTAAAAAAAACTAAAAACGGGCGTTGTCATTTGGGCGACATGGCAAAAATGATTCTGCAATGGACTCGTCTTACCATATGACAAAGCTCAGCAAATGGGAGAGCTCCTTTTCATCTCGCCCTGCCAGGGCGTTCTTCAGGGTTCCTCTTCTGTCCAGCTCCTTGATCACAGCCATCGGGATCTCGGATTTTCTGAATCGTAACCATTGCTTCATAATGGAAAAGGACAACAGATTTAAGCCATGCCTTCAGTGTATACAAGGAGGTTCAAAAGAACGACACTTGACGTAGACTAAGCAGCGAATAGATTTTCCTCTGGTCATAAAATGTACCAGTGCATTTTAAAAAGTGTCCCAAAATTGAATGCAGTCCTTACCTCCATAGCCGCATCCAATGCCTTGGACACATGGAACTTCCTAAGCAGTTTGTCATACTTGGCCAAATGTTGCCTGACTGGCTTACTGACTAAATAATCGTCCTGTGGAAAAGATACACGTGAGAACACTGGATGGTGGAACCAAGCGATGAAGTAATGGTTAAAAGAGAAACAAAAAATGTTTGCAAGTCGAGGATGATATGCTTTTGGAACTTGTATCCTTACCTGTTTTGGAACATAATTCTTCCCTTTCACAAAAACACGATATGCTGGCTGGCGCTTCTGCTGAACTGCACCCTTTGAATCTTCAGGGCTCTTCTTGTGTTTGATACTCAGAATGCCATTGGTCATTCCCACGACGATGGACTCATCGTCTGGCTAAAAATACAAACATGTTCATAGTTTTATAGAATATTAATAACAATACATTGCATTGGTATAGTGCTTTTCTAGGTCCCAATAAAACATCAGCAAAGCATACAAATTAAGTGTCTAATATATAATGTCAATGCAGTGCTTAACCCAGCTAATAAGATGTGATTACATGGGTATGAAGAAGACTTTAAGGTCTATAGTGAAGTATAATTGAGGAGTGATGAGGCTGCATGCTCCAAAGGGTAGTTAGATTCTTACAGCCAAGCCCAGACTCAGGATAGATGCGGCGTAGTCAAAGTTGTGGACGATTTTGTAGTTTGTCGTGTTGTACACCTTCACGTGCCTAGAATGTACGAGAAAATTGTTTCACATTTGACGTTTCACATTAAACACTTACTTTTGAAAATGCAATATCATATATAAACCCCCTCTGCCAAACACACCTGTCCAAAGAGGCCGACAGCAATCTCTGCCCATTGCTGCCGAGACACAAACCGGTGACGGTTTTATGGTGGTTCTTAAGCGACACCAGGGGCTGACCTCCTTTCAGAAGGTCCCACACTTTCACATAGCGCCCCCCTTAAAAAGATACAGAGATATGGCATCAGTGAGGTTGTTGTGAATGGGGAGGACAGCATGGTGTAGATCAGTGGTTCTCAAGTGGTCTAGCCTCAGGACCCCCATGTGTCATTAAGTCACAAACCAAAAACAAAAAATGTATTTACAAATATTGCAGTAACCAACAATGTCTTCATGTACTGTTAAAAACATTGAGCGAACAAAAAGCAGCAACAATTGGGGCTAAACTCAATTAAATAATAAGCCATTTAAACATGAATTAACATTGAAACATTAGTTAATTCATGGGTTTCTTTCTAAAGATTAAGGTTTGGCATGTGCTCTGTGACCCAGAGAAAATGCCCTCGTGACCAACTAGTTGAGAATCACTGATGTAGATGGACAAAGAGGAAAGGAAGTAAGGAAGGCTAACAGAAGGCATTTTCCAGCACACTTGATACCTGCAGAGACAAGGAGTCCTTCTGAAGGATAAAGAAGAAGACTTTCCACTGGCTGGCCGTGATCCATGGTCATCACACTCTTGTCTACTCTTGCATCAAACAGTTTCAGTGTGTGGTCATATGAGCCTTGAGGAGGAGGAGAAAAACTAAATGTATCATTAGTCTTTCACACACAATTTACAGTAACTATCGTCACTTTGTAATTTTGATTTGAATACTTTATCCGACCACTAGGGAGGCACCAATACTGGTGCCTTACGTAGAATCTCACCAGTAAAGAAGAGATCTCTGTTGAGTTTGCTTGTTATTCCACAGCGGATGTAATCTGTATGTTCTTTGTAAGAGGTGAGTTCAGTAGAGTTGGGGATATCCCAAAGCCGGCACGTATAGTCATCTGACCCCGTCAGGATCTGATAGCGGTCCGAGGTGAAGTCTGCTACATGTACAGCCCTGCAAGTTGAACAACACAAAAACAATTGAACATTTCAAAATTGCATTCACTTTCCACGTCCACCTAGGCTCCAAGCCGCATGTCTCTGTTTGATAAGCTGGCATTCATCATTAGTTAAGGCATAATTATTCTGCTACTGCAAAAATACATTTTTATTGACTTGGAGGGAAATCTGAATTAAATCCTCTTTCCAGTTACTTTAATATTCATCAACTCACTTTGTATGTCCTTTGAACATTCTGATGGCCACCCTGCCACTGACATCGAAGAGTCGAACTGCTGAGTCCTCGCATCCCGCCACAAGCAACTGGCCGTCTGATCGGAACCTGCCACTGTACGCGGTATCTTTAAATCGTGTAAAAGCCTTCACCGGCTCCTGAGAGAATGGTCCATATATGTGAACCTGTTGAAAGAGTTTAGAGTTTAGTTTGCAATAAATAAAAACATGAATGCATGGCTAAATAGTTGTGGGGTGATATTTGATTGTTTTTTTTACAACACTCACAACAATCATTAAATTCAAACAGAGCTGATAGAACAAAACAGAAGCTCACGTACCCTTGTGGAAGCTGTAACAGCGTAGGTGTGTGGCGCTAAAGGGGAGAAGTCTATGCTTGTGATGGCTCCAAACTCTTTTATCTGGACTGGAGCCTGTCAGATAAGCAGTCAGGGGGGGATTGTTAAGAACCCGTGATTGTGGTAATTAAGGAAAGGTTATTTTAAATCGACATGTCTTGCCCATGGTAATAATAATACAGAAATAAGCTCACCTTGTAGTTTTTCCAGTACAGAGTGTCCTGTGTGACTTTCTCTCCTAACTTGGGATACAGCTGGATCCGTGTAGGTTTGAATGAGGCCATTTCCGTACCCCGTAGTTTAATTTATTGAGAATATTACGTGTGCCTAGTTCAGCTAGAAAAGAAAAAAGAAGGATCGTTACAGATTGCGAGTACTCAATTGAGTCAAAACATTCGTGAGAAAACATGTTAGCATGTTAGCAGCCATACAACGTTAATTACCGGTACAGGCAAAAACAACCATTTGATCACCAGGCGGCAATAACTGAGTCATGTCGACCATATAAACATGAGTATATTAAGCATATAGTGAAAATGTTTTATGCGAATGCCTTTCGTAAGTATAGGTGTTATTTATCAGTATCAATCCCCTAAAAAGGAGTCAACGTGTTCACTGATGCAGGCGCACGATGTGAAGCTACAGACTGCTGCTTACCTTAAGAAATAAATCCTTTGAATGCGAATGTCGCTGTGCCACGTTTTGAAGTAATTCGAAATTTTTAACGATAACTTTTACGATCACATTAAGTTTCTCATTTTAACATTTTGTCACCATTTATTATCACGTTGGGAGACACGGGGGGCGGCCATGATGGTACCGTAAACACTTCCGTTTCCAACTTTATTGGTAACTGTGTCGGTTGACATCGACAGTACAGATCAACGCTACAAAGTACTGTTGCAAAAAGTATAGACGCAATCTTTGGAAAAAATAATTCCAATAATACCAAAATTATAATATATATATATATATAATTATATATATATAATTCGAATGTCCTCTTTGGCCATGGCGAGTATTTAAAAAAAAGTGCTTCAATTCAGAAACATATGTTTGTAAATAAATTGTAGGCCTTTGTAATCGGCGCTCATCAATATCAGTGAACGGTCATCAATAACGAATTACAAAAAAATTACACCCGGGGTGATCTAAATATATTTGTCACAGAATATATATTTTTCCCTGTGCCGCAAACTGTCACAAGACAATCAACGTACCGAAAGATTGGTGACGTGAACGTGCACGTGCTGTCAACCCCAGTGCGTCACTTCCTCTGTTCCACCCTTTCTTCGAGCTTCCGTCGACAGCGGGACCCGCGTGTTTTACACACTCCCAGGTTAGTTCGGAGTTATATCCACTTTACACGTGTCATCGGGTAAGTACGTTCCGCGCGTGACGAAGAGGCAACGGGTTGGCGCTGGCCCGTGTGTCCCAAAGTGGTGGGAGACTAACCGAAGAGCTCGTAATCCGGTTCAAACGACGGGGGACAGGGC